>OCZR010162754.1:4679-17549 GCA_900234385.1 Anemonia viridis | reverse complement strand
AAGAATTTATCCCTGTTTCGTTTCGGTGTTTCGTTTCTGGGTTTCGTTTCGGTGTTTCGCTGTTTAGTACAGCCCATAGGAAACAATGTATGGGGCCACTATAATGTACCATAGAGCAGATTTCGTATGAGTGTGAAACGTACCTCGCCGTGCCGTGTCCGTGTCACTGCTGTGATTTCTATAAAAACATTCGAAATTTCTGACGTAACACTGCCGTGCCGTGACCGTGCCGTGAGATATCGATTGACCTGATTACTGCGATCAAACGTAGTAACGTAACATGTTTATTGAAAGTGTTTAAATAAATAGAAAATGTGCTAAAATATTGTACGAAGTTGATTTATAGTCCTAGATTCCTTTGGACCTCCGATATCCGACTTTTAAAGTTTCATAGAAATATAACCCTACCCCTGTGAACAATAAAATGTCACTTCAAGAATCGCTGGCGCAGACGTAATCCAAGATGGCGGACGATGTTGCTTGAAAATAATGTTCGGGGGAAATTTCTTATCTTTTATCAAATATGAACAAGTTAAGTATGTATAATCCGAGTTAGAATACTCATTTGCGTTTGCTGAATTAGTAGTCGTTGGTAAAATATGAGTGTATTCATAGTAAACCTGCAAAAGAGAGTACTTTTTGACTCAGCTGTTCTGGTTCGAGATGCTAAATACCTCATGCAGTTACTGAGACTTGATAAGTTTGATGCGAGCGTTGTTTGTACTGGTGGCAAGCTGATCAAGAGCCTTAATCTGAAGTATCGGAAGAGGAACGTGCAAACGGATGTCCTTGCGTTTCCTTACTTTGAGGTGAGATGAAAGCATTTTTTGAGCTTAAAACGTCTGACAGCTAGGAACTGAATCCTTATCACTACTGCCTAATTTTTGGAAGATCCCAGTTCTATTAATTTTTCAGAAGAAGTTCCCATTTTATTCCATATCCCATTCCCATTGACCTAAATCCCTGTCAGAGGGACATCCTATTTTCAATCCCATTTTCCCTAAGAAAACTATTTCCAGAAGATTGCCCAGATTGGTTGTTTTGGGTTAATAGTCCATTTTACCGTTCTGTTTATTGACCACGAATAATAGTTTCAAGTTGAGGTAGGAATAACAGCGCATAGCAAAACTATAATTTAACATGCACAGTTACTCCAACCTCAACTTGAAACTATTATATGTGGTCACTGAACTATAATATGGTCTATTGACAAGTGACAATGAATTATTATGCATCTCTATTTCCTTTGATTCAGAATGTCAAACCTGGTATCCTGCCAAAACCCTCTAATCCACATGAATATAATCTTGGAGACATCATGCTAGGGATGCGTATTATTGAGAAAGACTGCAATGAACAAGATAAACCTATGCAGGAATATTTGCCAGTAAGGAACAAAGCCATATGGAAGTGAAATTCTTTAGTGGTGGAAGCAAAAAACACCAATTTTGTTGGGTTTTAAATGTTACATTTTATGCACCTATCAATGCCCCAAGGATGGCAGGGGGGAGGGGTGGGAGAGGGGAATTTTACTTTGTAAAGCTCTATAAGGGTAGTATTTTTGATAGCCACAACAGTGGAAATTAGGCTATGTTGGAAGTAACGAGAGGTGGAAAGGTTTACAATCATATAGGAAATTGACCTTTGAAACCTGAAAATGTCAACCCCTCTCTCCTTATCGTGGGGCAAACCATTGATAGGTCAGTGAGTGAAACCAAAACTCCCATTAACTCAGAGACTTGAAGAAAATATGCTTTTGTCTTCAAGGTGCTGATTGCACATGGTTTATGCCATCTTTTGGGCTACACACATGACACTAAAGAATCTCTTATTCAGGTAAGGTGGCCACTATATGCTTTGTAAAGTATCCATATAAAGAAACAGGGTAAGTGGTTAATTATAATTGTAGTAATAATACAGTAATGATATACAATCATGCAAAACCAAAGGGATAATTCACTTTTTAGAACCTGGGGTGGGCCAGAGGAATCCACGGGAGAGCCTTGTAACTTCAAGGTGGGACATGAATATTTTTTACCACCACATAATATTTATTTTTGCTTCATGTAAATAGATATCAGTAATTCTGAATGATCAGAAATAAAAATGGATATCATTAACACAAAGTGAAAGAAGAGAAAGGGTGATTGGATGGAATTAAACCATGAGATAAATAAATGGAAACTAGCGAGTTAACTAGTCCATCCAGGCTGCATTGTATAGTATGATAGAGTATTAATAATAGAATAAGCAATAGTAAAAGGAAATTTGTAACACTGTGAACACTAGATAAACAGATATATTTTTCTCCTTTTTTTTCTAATACAGATGCACAAAAAGGAATCTGAAATATTAACTGCACTTAATCAGCTCACAGGCTACAACACAGCACCACTGATACCCTCTGCTGACCTGATGGACAAGTGAGTGACTATAGCATCTGTACTTGATAGAAAATCACTGAGATAGAAATAGAGATTATTCAAAAGATGTAAACCTTGTTGGCAAATGTAATTTCCAAATGTAATGAAGCCCTAGGCAGATGTAATAGTATTTTTCAAGACCATATTGTGCAGTGCTGGCCAGGCCAGTCAATAGGGGTGATCATGGTTTTAGCAACTCCCCACTATCTTCTCTTTACCTTTTCTATAGATCCCTTGCAGCATGTCAGAATGCACCAAGCTCAATATGGAAGGCAAAACAATACTATCTTTCTGATTCTCAGGAGATTGAAATTTTTTTGTTTTGTCCTCCAAATTGAGCTAATTTGATGTCACATAATAAGAGGAAGTGACTTTTAATTCACACTCCTATAAAATCTACTCCATCTTCTGCAGGGTTCACAACTAGTCCATCTAGTTAACATAAATATGTTTTTTCAGGCCTGATGATGAAAGATTCCTTGAATACCAATACAAACCACCAGTACCTGCTGGCTCTTCTAATGCTCGTTACGACAAGGTTTTGCAAAGATACCTTACAGAAAGTCAAAGGAAGAATTTTCCTGATATTGAGTAATAAAGATATTTTTCAGGAACTACCTTTAGTTATTTATTGTGAAAAAGGATGCTGATTTCATGATAGGACATTGATGATATAAACTGCCATCTCAAGAATGCTTTCCATTCTTGGGACAGTGAATAATATTTCACAGTACATGTATATATAATGCCTGTCTGTGATATACAGTACTTTTGACAGCAATCATCACTTCTTGTAATCAAACATATTACCAATACCGGTAGTCCAATGTGTATGTCATATATTTGTGGAACAACATCTGAAATTTTGGCTCTCAATTACTAGTTGCATCACTTTAACTCTTTTGACAAATGAAAGTTTTGGACTCAAACATCTGGAGTTTGAATAATTATGAATGGAATGTTTTTCTGCAGAAAAATAAAAAAAAAGAATCCATACAATAATAACCTCATGTTTCATTTTTAATATTTCTTGCTCAAAATTTGCTGAAAATTACATTTTCCCCTTGCTCCTTTGTATAGATCCCTTGCAGCACATCAGAATGCAGCTCAACTTGAAAGACACAACAATAGGTTCCAATAGGACATTTGCATGATTGCGTCATTTGACCTTCTCTACCAGAATGCTTTGTACATTTTCTTTCTTATTCAAATTTGTATTTCCTCATGGGAATAGTAAGACACAAGGTGCTAATGAACTGAACAAAAGAAAGTGTGCAAGGGATTCTGGTAGAGAAGGTCAAATGACGCCATCATGGAAACGTCCTATTCTCTTTAGATTGAAACTCATTGTTTTTTTCTCCAAGTTGAACTGCTTTAACATCATGTCAAAAGGAGTCTATGTGACAGTAGTCTACATTGAATTCGAGTAACTTGAACTAAAACTTCCAAATCCCGTTTTGCCATCAGATGCATGCAGTAGTTCCAAGAAGAAGTTTACTGATAAGAATGTTTATTATCCTTGCTTATGGAAGACAGGCACTGCTATACCCGAGTCTGAACAAAACCGGACTTAAGCTGCATCTACACAAGCGATTTTTTGCTTGCACAGGCGACAGGATTTTTAAAATTCTCCCAGCACGCGAAGGTGGCTACACGAGTGACTTTCAAAATATAAATTTCAATAACAAGCAGGCATGTATACCATTTGTCGGACTGAAAAATGACCAATGTAAGTATTCTAACTACTATTTACGACTCACGCGCTGCTTGTGCAAGCAAAAAAATCGCTCGTGTAGCTGCGGCTTTAAACAAATGACCTACCGGGTACATAGTCTTTAGCATACATATTTATTAACTTTGTTTCACATGTAACTTCTAAGGTAATTGAAAGGTAATATTATCACTAAAAGGGAACACTGAGACGTGTAGAGGGCATAAAAGCACACTAACATTCCTTCTGCCTTCTTTCTAAAATATCTTAGAAGATTGAAAGCATAAAATACTGTATGATGACATTAGTGAACTTGACAGAGAGGTTTGAGGGAAGGAATGAGCCAACTAACAGCAGAGCTTTTAGTCTTCTAAGTCTGGTAGCTCTGCAGAAAAAAATGAGCATTTCATCAAGACAAGTGACAATGAACTCCATAATAGTCCTCATTTGTAGTGTTACAATGTTCTACCATTTCAGACCACATGTCATTCATTAAAGAATATTATAAAATAACTGATATAAATCTCGTGTTCTGATTGGCCAAAACTGATCAAGTGCGTGTGCAATATGAGAGCACACAGCATGCATGTTTGCATCGGTTGATGGGATCTTTTCAGTGCAGCACTTGTATTTTATAAAAGAAATAGAAAACTCGCTTGCTGTGCTGTGTTCAGTCATAAAGCACTTGGGGATTGACAGAAACACTCGAGAAGTGTTGAGAAGCACTCTGCTTCGTGTCGTGCTTCTCCTAACACTTCTCTTGTATTAGCTTAGAATTTGCTTTATAAATGCACACAGCACACGCGCTTGTTTTCTATTTCTTCAAGATTCTTTGTTTCACTTGTATCTGTATTCATGTGCAACCGTGAAACAAAGAAATGATACTCTAGGGAATGACACAGGGTCTGTAACGGGAAAACATTGAAACACCGTGAACACTTCACGGTAAGTGTACGCTTTTCCTGGAGCCTTGCCCTCAATTGCTTTGTGGAGGATCACTCAATTAATTAGAATTATTATCAAATGTAAAAATTAACTAATTGAAGTCAAAAACTAACGTACCTTCATCATCACTGTCATCTGAGTCTGCTTCACCAGGATCAAACTTTTCCTAATAAATGAAAAAAACTCATTCACATTTTATTCTGAATTATGACAGGCGGTTTACACATTAGTGGCATAAAAGTAAAATACCAGGTGAATTTTCTTATTCAAATTTAGTAAGGCTGTATTGGTGCTGATAAACTTTGAACTCATGCACTTTGGTTATTAAAGTTAGTGACCAAAGAATGTGTGCTCAGATCGTGGTTGTACTTACACCCAAGCCTGATGATCCCATGCTGTTCACCATCTAAAAAATCAAAGATATTTATCAAACAAATTGCACAACGAAGCTCAGTATAAAGTTGAACCTTCACTCACAGCCACCTCTACACAATGGTCTGGACATTTTTGTCTTCATTACCAGTTTGTTGAAATCTCTTTATAAATCTCTTAGTCAAATATCTAGTCGTTCTAGTGCTTTCATACAAATAGGGGACACCTTTTAGTCTCACATAAACACTCAAAATACATTCGATATTCTAAGCACACAAACACTTATAGTACAGAAGAGAACGACATATCAAACAAACTCAATTCACATGCTGCCACCCATGCTACTGTGCCCTAATTTATACTGTACATATACAGTACTGGAAGTGAAATCTTTTCACAATGGCTACCTCTCTACAACAACCACAAAGTCTTACACTAATGGTGGCAGTTGTTTTGAGGTTTCACTGTATATACCATATTTACCAATAATATACATGTAGATACTGAAGCTTTACCAATGAAGATGTTTGGATCGGTAGAGGTTGTACAATTAAATTAATACAACATTGATTGAACAAACTCCACTTATCAAAACATTAAAGTGAAGTGCTGATAACAAATTGATGAGCAAAGAGACCAAAAACAAATCAAAAACTTTGGAAGTGGTCACAGGCAGGAAGCAGAGTAACTACTGAAACACGATGAACTGGAGTTATATGTTACTTACATCTTCGAAATTTGCATCTTCGGTAAACTTATCCTCTACATCAGAATCATCCTCATCTCTCCATTTATTGAAATCAGTTTTGATGTAATGTGGCTGAAAAAATAGAAAAAAATCAAATGCAAATTCAGAATGATATCAACTGCCAGCAATGGTAATTCATATTTTATATATCTTTAATTTTGTAAGACCAATTAATCCTCTTCCTCCTTTTCATCATAAGTCACCTTAAGATTTGCAAAATCTACAATGGCGACGTCAACCGGAACTTTAAATAATTTCACTTTGAGGTTCTGTAAAAACATTATTAGTAAAGTCAACTTATCCACAGGACAGACTTTGATGGTGCAAAAACCCAAAGTATAATTATTTGCACTTCCAGTTGACGTCGCCGTCATAGATTTTGGAAATCTTAGGTCCCTATTATCATGGCTGCAACTCCATAGAGTGGAATGGCTAGAGATAAATGAAATCATAGTAAAATCTTTCATCACTAACATATCACAGTCATTAGTCATTATAAGAAAACTGTGAACATCTAAATATGTCTGGAAAGTTCATTTACACCTTTATACATGTAATTAACATTTCCCTGCCATTGTCAAAAAACTTTGTAAGGAATTTTTTTCTTGCATAAAAGATGAAGTAAAATGAAGCTGTATGACACTATCAAAAGACAAACTTGGGTAAAATATCACTGTTTTAAATCAACAAACATATTTCCAGACACATTTCAAGTGTTAACGGTTCTTAGTTTGACTGAAATCAAATGTTACCATACCTTTTTTGTTACTTTCAGCAACCTTGGCCAGAAAGGACCCTCCTCTTTCTTCTTTATGTTAAAAGTTATTTCTCTTGCTGTTACGAGTTGCTTTGATTCCTAAAACAGAGTCCGATATCAATGGGTATTTCTAAGATAACATGGGAGATCATAGAGTGCATGTAAAAGTGGGAAGCTGGAAAATTTAGAAATAATGCCTCTTCCAGTGAATACCTATTGTAGAGCGGATTTCGTACGAGTGGGAAACTGACCGTATCGTAACAGTACCGTGACAATAATCAAATTTTGATTTTTGATTGGTTCTTTCAATTTTTGCTCTTTTCTGATTGGCCCAAATTTTCTTAACTTAGATCTCTGATTGGTCAATTTTCACGAGTTACTGACCGTAACTTACTGACTGTAATTAACGACTGTAACTCAGAACTCTGATTGGGCAATTTCAGTTACTGACCGTAACTCTCATAGCTACCAAACCTCAAATAAAATTGCTTTTTTTAATTATCGGAACCGTAACATTAACGGTGCGGAAAGTATTAAGGACAGTTTCCCACTCATACGAAATCTGCTCTATTCATTATTGTTCACAGGACAAAGCATTCAATTAAGTTAATTGTAAATAATACATGATAGTTGCCTCAGTCTGATTTAATAACCTATTATGATATTAAAGTTCTGATTCAGAAATATTTATAATACTTTGCATTGAATGGGGACTGTAAGGTAGTTTCAAAGGATTATCCAAATTTGAACCTTGGTTGAATGCTTTGTGTTCGACCAGTAAAGCAAAATATGTAGGTTGATAAATATTGGATTGGTTTTTGTATGAGTGGGAAACAACCACAATACTTTTTGTCTGTGTTGCAGCCGTATCGTAATTCTCGATTCTGATTTGTTGGTAACTTTTACCTCCTCTCTGTGATTGGATGATGTGTTGCTAAAACAATTCTTTGTGGGTAGCACCATATCGTAAGTATGACCTCTGATTGGATGAACTAGGCCAACTTGCCATATCTTACTATAACCATATCATAAGTCTGATTCCTGATTGGATTAATACAGTACTTTTTCCATATCATGCAATCCTCGTTATTGTATGTTCGATTCCTGATTGGATGAACATGTCAAATCCGTATCGTAGCTGTAGTCGTACCGTAAGCTGTTATCATAAGTTTCCCACTAATACGACAATGACTATGCTATCGATATCACTTCTTTGCAATATGACATGGAAAACTTGAGAATAGAAGAAGCTCTAAACATGCAATAATTTCTATTCAAATTTCAAAAATTCTAATCCAAACTCCTGACAGAACTTGCATTGTCATCAATAAGTTTCATGGGTTTGGTGTCCATTGTATTCTGTACAAAATGGTTTAAATTACATTTAGCCAAGGTAATAAATGTACAGAGTATGTGAAGTGCATTTGATCACTTATTGGAAAACAAAAGTACAAATCTCAGAGCCTCTGGAGGAGAATGAAGGTGATATGTCCACTGACATAAATATTTTATCCAAAACACAGGAAACCCAACTTAGCATACTCAACATTGAAAACCTTCTCGAAGTCTGTGATCCCTTAGAACAACACATTTTATTACCCTACACCACAATATTTTTAAAAGTTCTTATAAATCTTAAAAATATGACCCTTTTAGAAAGTTTCAGAAAATTCAAGGTTCACATATTTTAAATATTGCGGAAGTGAGGCTTGATTTATTCCCTTTAGTATCAAACTGATTTGTCTAGATTTAAGGACGTAAACTTAGAAACCAAATGGTATCCCGAAAATTCCAACACTGCCATAACTTATGTCTTAATGCTAAATAAAGTTAGTGAATTGAATGGGTATAGCTAACTATCACATGCAGATATTACTCACCGTAGGATCAACCTCATGGCAAAATTCTAATTCTACTTGGTATAACTTTTGGTCGTGCCCACCTTTCGAACTACAAATACAACATCAAAGAGTCATGATATGCTATCAAAGAAACATGTTTGAGGTGGTAAGCACAAATCTCTCAAAGAATACTGACCTGAAGGTGAGCTTTGTCTCAGTTAACTGGATATCTGGGTTTTGACAATCGTCCAGTGCTATCGTTACGAAAATACGGTCTTTTCTTTGCGCCCATAACGTTAAAGGATGCAGTACTCTTTGGGATGCAAATAACAATAGTATTACTATTTGGCAGTGGTGTTTAGGGGGTGAAAATTGAGGTACTTACGAGTCCATTTTTGTGTTGAATCTCGAATGTTGAGGCTTTTTGGTGATCAAGAGTCAGGCAGACGTCCATGTGATGAATGAAGGAGAGGACATGGGGACTAGTACCAGCATGCCTCGTGGACACAGGAACCCCGTTTATCCCTTTCACTTAGTTTACTTTCGCGCTTGTTCGGCCGCCTCATGTTCGTTCGGGAATACGAGATTTTAACAGCCCCATAGCACATTTTGACTCTAGCACCCAGGGCAAAAATAGTCAAAACTTTAATAGTTGAAAGGAGCGCGGAAAGGATACATAAAACACGCACAATTAAACCGCCTTGCTGTCAGTACTACAGGGGCGTATACAGGATTTACCAGACTGAGAAAAGGAAGGGGGTAGGGCACAAATCCCCCCCCAAAAAAAATGAAGCGAAAAGAACTCTTCAGAGATTCTTCTGGTCTGATTTTATCACTACACCCACATTGTATTATGATTTATCACTCCTTTTCTTACAAAAAGTAGTCTGGGCACGAGCACCCTTGAACCCGGCAACCCGCTGCACAGAAACGTCATTCACGGTCTAAAAAGAAATTGCAACACCCCAAGTCCTTCAATTCAGGGCTTCGCTTATAGAAATGTAATCATAAATGGGGTCAATGGAAAATATAAATTGGCTCCCCTTTTAGAAATGTACATGGGGTTCCATTAATTTCTAAGTACTGCTTCTCTCTCCGTACTCACCGGTCAATCACTGCATGAATATCGCACGTCTTTCTGCTCACCGGGCCGGGAACACGAACACGAGAGGGAGGCTCAGAGTTGAAAAGTTAAGGGACGGATCCGGCATTTGGACGAATTTTTAGCATCATGTAGACTGAACTAACAATAGCTAGAAAAAGCAGTTAGTCTTCACTCAGATAATGAATAGAATTGCTGACTAGGTGGACAACCGTTTTGTTTTATTTACTGATAGTATACCAGTAGCATATAAATCTCTCAATATACGATTTCTTTTATTGTTTTGTTTTTAGTTGATTTACGATTTAATCAAATTCTAAATACACAGTAACACTGACGGAAAACCCGGCGATGAATTTTGGTAGGTAGGCAGGTTGACAAATGATTTCAAAATGACCCCAGCTTGTGGTATTGGTGCATACGTACCGGAAAAGCTTCAGTGATACTAATCAAAACTTGCTTCACGATGTAAGCTTGTATTGTCTGAATTTTAAATCGAGCTTATGTTTTCAAGGCTATAATATGAAGTTGGAAATCGTTGAATTCGAATTTTTGATATGAAACTTTTGTAAAATTTGGTATGCCTTTTAATTATTTATTTATATGTTCATATATATTTTTTTGGAATTTTTCATTGCAAGTGACTTTTGGCGTTTCGTACCAGTAACACCTATGCGACCACCAAAAGCCACCATTACTATAGAAAATCAAACATTATTCAAATAAAGCTTTTGTTGTCCCAGCTAGTAAAGGACACTGTTTATATTCGACAAAATCTAAAGGTTCCGTTGATAAACGGGCTTGAAGAAAGCATAATGGAATCAACACATGAAAACACCGATGAAGAACCGTCCAATAAGGAAACAAAAGACGCCGAAAAGAACCGCGTAAAAAAACTTTTTTCAGGCAAATTCAAGAGCCTAAACAGAAAACTACTTGTCTCGAAAATATTCTATTTCTGCTACTGGGGAGCCGTTGGATCGTTCTTTCCACTACTTGGTGTTTATTTTAAACAACTTGGGATGAATCCCAGTCTGAGTGGTATTTTAGTTGGTTGTCGCCCAATGGTCGAGTTCTTCAGTGCACCTTTATTAGGAACGCTTGCGGACCGACTCGACAAGCGGAAAGTACTTTTAATATTCTCATTGATTTGCTGGGTTTCATTTACTTTTTCCTTTGCTTTCATTCAACCCGCTCCTGTAACTTGTAGAAAATATTTCGTTCTCACGAGAAATGTTTCTAAAATTACCCAAGGGGAAACTTCTGAGGTTCAAAAGTTCCTTCAACCGAACACTCCCAACGAGGCGGAGCCGAAGTTTAAGGCCAAAAGTTCTCTGGTTTACGATCCCGAAGGAGTCCACCAAGTATTCCTAGTGCTGTTATTTCTTACTCTAGTTGGAGAATTTTTCTCAGCTCCAGCAATAACTTTGGCGGACTCGGCAACACTTGGCATGTTGGGCGAGAATAAAGAGTTGTACGGGAAACAGCGACTATGGGGAAGTCTTGGTTGGGGAACTGCTATGTTTCTTCTTGGATTTATAATCGACAGTATGAAAGGTGTAGAGATGTGCGGAGAGATTATAAGTCAAAATTACACCGTTGGGTTTTATTCCTTTGTGGTATTCATGTCGTGTGCTCTCCTTGTTGCTACACGTTTCTCTTTCGCCAAAAACAAGACAACGCCAAACAAGGACGGTAAGGACTTGGAAGAGGATTCCAACCCATCAGGAGTTGATCTTTTTCGAACGCTTTTTTCTTTTCGTTACGGAGGGTTTTTACTAGTAGCTTTTTTCATGGGTTTTGGAGTAGGACTGATTTTCACATTTTTGTTCTGGCACCTCGAAGACCTGGGTGGTCCGCCGACGCTTTTCGGAATAGCATCACTAATCGATCATGTTTCGGAAATCGTTTGTTACTTTTACGTCGGTCACTTCATCAAGCTTGCTGGCCATATTCCTGTTTTGTACATTGGTCTTGTAGGGAACTTTATTCGATTTGTGTACATAGCATGGATTCGTAACCCTTGGCTAGTCCTTCCTCTAGAGATCCTGCAAGGTTTTACCCACGCTGCAGTGTGGGCAACTTGTACCAGCTACATGGGTCGCATTGCTCCCCCCGGATACAGCACATCAGCTCAAGGCATTCTACAAGGACTCCATCATGGTCTCGGGAGGGGCTGTGGTGCAATTATTGGAGGTGTACTTGCTCATTCCTTTGGGACCGATAGGACCTTTCGATACTATGGCATAGCATGCTTGGCTGTTCTCATTCTGTTTTTTATCCATCAAAAGATTGTGGGACCTGATGAAAGAATCTTAAAACGGCCAGAAACACTAGCTTCCAAAAAGGACAAAGCAAAGCAAAGCCCTACAACTGAGAGTGGACCAATAGTTGGTTCCCCTCCATCCACAGTAGGACCTGTCCTGCCTGGTTTATTTACAGAGGGTCATACTGCTGATGCCCCTAAGTTTCAAGTTGTAGGAAGACATATTCAACCTCAAAGAAAAGAACCTAATTTCTAATTAAAAAAAACTTCCTTTGTCTGCGAAGCCGGCTGATCCTATAAAAATATTATCCAATCAGAATTGAAAAAAAATTGCAAAACTGAGGGGTCCTTAGTAGCACAGCTTGAGTAACGGGTCTATTCCTTTACTTCATTTCCCACTTAATAATGAATGTCATAGAACTACCGGTAAGAATTATACCTCCTCAAATATTATACTGCCATTATTCTAGTGTTTCATGCTTGTATTGTTTGTCTCATAATATTTCGTTAGGGAACAATAGTAATAACAAAAAAATAATCATGATCAATGATCACAATCACCAATGTGAATGCATATATTATTGATGTAAAATCCTCTTAAAGACCCATTGTCACTTACCATGATGCACCGTTATTTGTTTATTTTGATATCTCCAAAAATCCAATAAAAATTTAACAGAAGATGAAAATAGAAACTCCAACGTT
>OCZR010161923.1:0-13973 GCA_900234385.1 Anemonia viridis | reverse complement strand
AGGAGATACTATTGAAATAGTTCCTTATGTCTCGATTTCAATATGAAGTTAGGTCAATCGCTCTGTTTTGGTCTAAGCCACTCGAGTGTGCGAGATAGATGAATATTCATGGTCGATCAGTTTTGATTCGGCCTCCACTACCGAAAGCTTTCACAAAACTATTTTGTTCTTAATATGTCTATCCATTGTGGTAATGATCGAGAAGACTTTCGCGTGACGAATAACATCCAGGTCTTTTAGTATCCATAACAAATATACCGTGACAATATTTTGAAGAAAATGTGTCCCAATAAATCAACCAATGAGAAAACAGTTTAGAATAGTACAACTATCAGCCAATCAGAAACACGCTACCATTCAACCGTTACAGTCTCTTAGCGTGGAGAGTGCAGCCGCCGAGCGGGAGACTGTGGAAGAGTCTAATATTAGCAAAGTGGTGTATTCATACGGGATTGAATTTGCCATTTTTTCACTGAATATTACGAAATTAATCAAATCGGCTGCGATATTTACGCGACCGATACCAAAAACACAACGGATGGACGTTTTAATTTTTGCAAACAACGAAAGCAAAATTTATTCAGAAAGAGTTCATTCGGGCTATTTTTAAAGAGAATTAATTGTGTACATGAGAACTAGGCTCGATGTTCAAGGACGTGACAATTACATAAGGAAATGAATATTCAAGATTGAAGACAAACCGTTATAAAAAGTTATAAAGTGTTTCGTGTTTCATTCAAAGTTAAAATCATCTCCCGAAATAAATTATTTTGAATTTAATAAAACTGAATAATTCTAAAAAATATGGACTTAATCCCAGAAAGTCAATAGAAATAGTTCAAAAATGTTCGTTATCACGAATGAATATCAGAAATATTATAATATTGACAACGATTTGTCTGACTATGAAGAGAATAACAAAACAGTTTACCTTTACTGTACTTACTGGTTCTTTGCCTTTTTCCGTTGAACGCAATCGACTGCTATTCTGTCTGCTATCTTTACTCAGTCTGGAACTCTTTGCTGATGATGGAGTCTCGCTATCTTCAGGATCAGCGACACCGTTCACCGCAATCTTTGGTGCGTTATGTGACTTCTCTGTTCCAGTTGATCGAGTCACTTCAGTGAAAGTGATATCAGAGGTTTGAGTTTCAGAGTAATTGTTGTTGAGGCTGATTTGCGGTGGAGTTGAACCGTTTTTTTTTTCTTCGGTACTCGGCACTGTGTTCTCTATGAACATACAATGAATAATAATTTTCTAATCAATATACCACTTCCACAAATGAATCTAATTGGAACAACCACACTACCAAAACAAAACAATGAAAAAATAATAAACGATATTTTATGTACAGGCGGATGACTAGAAAAGTGACGATTCACGATAAAAAGATCAGCAGAATGGTTTATCTCGTAGTTAAAATTGCAAATTTATTGCAATTTAGCGATTTTTTTTTTCACGTACCAATGGGATTTTGCACTTGCCTAAATTGACGATTCATCATCATTCTGGTAGATTAATCATTTAAATGACTTTCTGGTTAACCTATAAGGATGCCTTCAAATAAAATTTAACACTAATTTATGAAGGCAATAATACTTGCTCTGAACAACCACATTAATGACGCAATAAATAGCGCTTTGGATTTGGATGTAAAGTTTTTTTTAAATAAATGCATATATATTTGACGCTTCCTCAAAGTTGACAGCTGTCATCAACATCCTGCAGTCATACGAAAGTGCAATACTTTGAAACTGACTGGGTTCTTGTGTATACTTAATCAGAGTGATTCCTGAGAAATCCATCACGCTCTCTAGATTTACTCCACATGATTTCTGAAGTCGGAATTTTTTCTTTCATTCCTGATACCATTAAACGCAGTTAACCTTGATCGTTGGATAAGAAAGCAGAAAAGTTTTTCAAGTTTTTTAAGATAAAGAAGGATGCCCTGGTGGCAGAAGAGCAGATGGTGCGCTATCATTAAAAAAGCCGTATGAAATGTAATAATGAAATGGTGGCAGAAGTGATGGTACGCTATCCGAAAAGAGCCGTGTGAAATGTAATAATGACAATAAAAAAAGTTGTGATCCAAAAAAGTAGATATTCCCAAGGGGCTGAAAAAAACCCGGTTTTTTTGGCCCTTGGTAAAAAAAAAAAGCGCATGAAGAGAAAGTTATTACCAGTGCTACGAAGCGTATTTGAAAAGTCTTTTGGTGACAACGTTTTATTCTTTAGCGAAGTTCAGTCAACGGATGCCAGCAGCTGTAAATTAGACTTTGGAAAGCAAATTGAGTACAACCGACGATTTAAATAAACCACCGGCCTAATCCCTGAGAATCCCTGACTGACTTTTTTGAGTACCAAGCACATTCGACCGTAATAACACTGAGTATTTATCACGCACATCCAACTTGTTACTAGGTAGAAAAAGTGTTCTCAAAAGATTCCCATAGAAGACGTCCAAAGAAAGTTTTTATGGTCCGGATGCCTCTTTAAACAAACAAATATTTAATCGAGTTACGCTTTTCGAGTGTGTATTTTAGAAAATACATGTACATTTTAACAGAAACAAAGAAAATCAAAGTCAGCTAGATCAGAAAGCGTCTGACAGAGGTCAACGGTTTAATGCTATTGATCAAGCAAGTTAGTTAGTCATGCAAATCACGATGTTATGATATTTTACAGAATTCGCCTATGTCTTCGGTATGTACAAGAATGAATACTGCACTTTTATCATCCCATTGGCATATCGCGCAAAAATGTTCCCAAAATGTGACGTATTGAACATATTTGGGCGTAGGCGTACTAACAAAGGCTGTACATAGATTTAGCTGTACGTCATGGGGGTACTAAAACAAAACTATGTACTACTTTTTGAAGTGGATTTTCTAGTCAATTCCAGCTCGCAAAACGAGTAACGACATCAGTTAAACGAATGTCAAAACGCTATTCTGTAATCAAAGCCAACGATTCAGTCAAGAAATGTTCAACGCATTATTCATCTAAATTCTAAATACTTTCTAGTGTATAAATAAAAAACGCACAACAAAAACTGAGAGAAAAAGAGACTGATTTAAAGAGACACTATGAAGCAATTTTAGCAAACACAGTATTATTGTATCAGTTACTATAGACGTATAATGACAAAAGTTAGCGCCAAAATTTCCGTGACTTCAGTAGAAACTTAAGAAATAGTAAATTTGCCAGGCTTCAATGTTCACTATCAATGTTTACATAAAAAAAGAGACAAGCGTGATAGCAGTGATAGTCTAAGCATTTTGAACTGGCGTTTTCAAAATAAAGAAAATAGTTCTAAATTCTACAAAACAATAGAAAGTCGGTAACGGAAATCTTGTTTACTTTTATCCAATTTGAATCTCGTATTTATAACTGAGATCTGCACCCTGGCTCCTACTTACCAAGGTTTGTACCGCTCGACGTCCAAAGTCTCTCAAACAACAAACTATCCTTGTCAGTTGATGGCTTTTTAACGCGACCCTTAAACAGATCTTCTCCAGATAACCGTTTCTTTAGTAAGAAACTTTTATCAAACGGCTTGAAGTTCTCTTTCTTAGATCGATCCTTCAGATTCAGTAGGCTCTGAGAAAGAAGCAATAAAATTAAAATTAACATATGCTAGTCTTATTCAGTCATGCGAGTAAATTTTTTCAGCTAATTGTTTAACTAACTTGTCAATATCTTTGTGATGTTATCAAAATGGATTATCGAAAAACATTCAGCTGATAAATGAGGAGAAAAGCTAATAGTTTGTGAAGCATTTTATTATTTTTCTCTCAGATTAGTTTCATAATGTCATAATGCAGAGTTAGTAAATCAATTGAAATCTCGATGGCTCGCTGTCGACTATAATCGTGCTTACTAGCAAAGGCAGTAATTGATGATTGACTTTCTTAATGGGATAATTAAAGTGTAAGCTTGTTCATTGAACGGAGGCAATGGGAAGGCCTTGGAGGGTGAATAGAGATTAACACACTCAACACATCAGACGTTATATGCTAGTGAAAAGAACTGAAGTCTATGAAAATATTCCGGCTTTAGACTGATAAGTTTTGATATAGACAAAACAACTTACTGAAGCTTTTCAGTTTGCTGTATTTTGCACACTCTAAAAAGTGTGCCGAAATAAACATCAGTTTTGTGTTGTCTGCGATGCTATGTATTTTAAAAAAACATACCCTACGAATGTCAGTTTCTTCTTTTTCTAAAACCAAAAGCCTGTCTTCAAGCTTGTTCAGTTCTGGTCGTATCTTTTCATTTAAAGTAGCATCATCAAGGCCGCTCGCTATTTCTGAACAGAGCTTTTGCTGTTGAAAAAATCAAAGGTCAAAGCAATTAGAAAGTCAGATTATTTTTTTACCTTCAACCAATAAAAATGCATTCTAATTCCAATAAGAATGCGAATAAAACAAATCAAAAACGAAAAATCTTAGAATTTATAGCATCTTCATTTCATTTATAGATTTATTCCATATTTATTATAGTTTTGGGTTTGTGACGTTAAAAAGCGCGCGAAAAGTTTAGTATATAACTAGCGCGGGAAATGAGAGCGCACACGCGTCTAAGAAAGCGCGCGCTTTTCACATTTCCACTTTTAAAACGGCGAAGAAGAACCAAGGAAGGAATTTGGTTTCTTTTACAAAGTTCATGATGTTAGAGATAATTTTTGGTAAAACTACGAAAATTTAAAGCGAGCTAGACTGATTGGGATGCATTTAAAGGTAAGGAAAATATATTAATGCCATAATATAAAACGATAAAAGTTTCGAAGTGCCTACCTTCGAAGTCAAAAGCTCTCTTCTCTCCGATTGAACTTCAGCGTGTCTGAAACGATATCAACAAGAGTTAAATATAACTTATTGAATCAGAATACGTTACTAAAAAAAATGATTTATTTCATTTTAGCTTTTAGAAGCATTCGAGAGGGAAAAACTGTTTTCAGATGAAACTGTGCTTCCGTACGTCGAGCTTGAACTTCTTAGGGACGCTAGAAAGGGTTTCTGAACTTACAGATAAACTAACAAAAGTGACCCTGAAAAACCTTATATGGCTAATATATGACAGTAATAGCTAGGTTGACCTGTCCGGTTTTTGTGTTATTTCAAGGACCGCGGAGCACCCCAAAAAGTGGGGGGGCTGGAACTAGAAAATGTAGGAGACCAGTCAAAAAGTGGGGGGGGGGCTGATTAGTAAACTTAAAGTGGATATTTGAAAAAATGGGGGGCTACAGCCCCCCAGCCCCGCCCCCCGGCTCCGCGGTGCCTGTATTTTAGTTAAAGTAAAGGTTTTTTGGGGATAGAATTTCCCTTAGGGATTGGTCATTAATGAGGTTTAATTTACTTTAAAAACTTAAACAAAGTTTTAAGTCTATGTTCTCAATGTAAGATTACAAACTTTGAAAATTTTTTGAAGGAGCAGCTTCAAAATAATCTTTTAATTTTTTTAACTAAAACTGCAGCCTAAACTTATTGGTATAAGGATCTAAACTTTAATCCTGTATGTAAAGAAAACAGACACTGTCTCACTTACTTCTTTTTCTTGACTTCGACATCATCTTTTAAAGCCTTAAAAACATCATTTAAACTATAAGTTACTGTAATTTTCATAAACATGCAAACTCTGTAGTTGCAAGTTACTCTCTTGAAATTTGGTTTTACACTGTCGTCAATCAAAAATATAAAAGGTACCGACTAATTATCATTGATTGACGGAAGTGAAAAACCCAATTTCAGCATGCAGCTCACAGTTACAGAGTTTGCATGTTTGTGAAAATTGCAGTAAGTATTTTACAGCTGTTCAAAAGACTAAAAACAAAATTGTTGTAATTCAAGTGGCCCTCGCCAAAACTGAACATGTTGCCTAGCTCCATTTTTTCCTTTTGCACACAATTAATTTATTTTTCTAATTTTAGCCTCCCCCCTACAAATACCCACATGCATACAAACTTTTTCCTTTTAGGGGCTTGGCATGGGAGGGTTAAAAGTAAAAATAGACCTACTGTATTTGCCTTTGAATTAAAATTGCTTATTTCAGACTTAATGAAAATCCCTCCAGAAATCTTTCTTTTTTATCAAAATATTTGCACATGAAAGAATCAACTTTCAAGAGAAAAATGGGAACATTAAACAACAAAGGTAAAGAGGTCTATTCACAAGCTAGTAACATAGTAATTGAAAAAAAATTACCTCATTTGGTAACATGGCCTTGACATCTATGCTTCCTTCAAGGTCATTACCTAAACAAAAAAATGAGTAATTTTAAGAAATAGCAGCAGTTTAGAAATGAAGCATATTTCAGAAGTGGGTTAATGAGTCCCCTGGATAGCAGCTGTGAACAAAATGTTAATTTTCCTTTCCTTTACAAAGGGTTGCCAACCAGGATTAAAATTACTTGACATCATTATTGTACATGTACATATATTGTTACTTCTTGAAATATTTGGCTTTGAACTGTTTTTGCATGCAGCACTATATTCATACAGTATTTAATTTTGTGCAGAATTCTTGCAAATTGTTACAGGATGGATATATGATAAATTATTGGCAAACAAATCTGGAGCAATCCCTGCTAAACTGCAGGCTGCATTATATTGCAATATTACGTTATCATGTTTATTTGCACCATCTGTTAACTGGTTAATTAATGAAATTCCTTTTTTATTTGATAAACAAAGCACCCCTACCCTTCTTGCAGAATCTTAAAAGATGGAATGCAATAGCAAACTCCTCTAGGGATAATTTGGCATCTCTATCTATGTCAGACAAATTCCTGAAAGAATAAATACAACAGTAAATAAGATTTATTAAGACATCCTCAGACAAATGGATTATTAGTAATTTTAAATATGCATTTAAAAAATGGTTACAAGGAATTTGTAAATTGCTTTAAATTATTTATGAGAAAATATTTTTAAAAACTCATTCCATACACATAACGAAGATACACATGGGATTGGATTTCAAAAAGAGATGTAAGTTGAGTGGCATTAACTGATATGATTATTACTGTAAACTTCAATCCATAACTTTTTTTATTAGCCTAAATCCACAGACACAACATTACTTATGCATGCCTGGCTGGCCCACTGCACAGGATTTTGGGTAAGGTTTTTCATACTAGCCAACTATCTTACCATATCTTTGCCAAAGTACATGATTCAAGGTTGGATAACATCATGATGCCACAAGCTGTTTCAGCTATAAGAATATATGCAAATAGCTTGAGTAAAAGATAAGATCTTGATAATAAGTATGTAAATAAATCTTTTGAATGTATTGGGTAATAATGCATGAGTGGTGCTATCTGAGTACTTGATAGTGTCCCCAAATAAGTTTGTACATTTAAATTAAAAGATTATTTTAATAAAATTGGTCCATTAAAATCATTCACACAAAATTTCCAACTATGACTTTTCAAACTAGTTCCGGACCCTTGCTAGCTACTGCACACTCATTTTTACCCCTTATTGGCTTTGTTTTGAAAATTTATTTAAATAATGGCTTTAAATGTTTATTAATTGTTGAATCCTCTTGTATAACTTAGCAAAGTATTTCATTATTTTGTGCAACTTCTGAGGCAAAGATTTTCATTGAGTGGCTTGAATTGGTCACTGTTTTGAGTCAAAACAACGAATTTAAAACTTTGTCAAATAAAAGAACTAATGACAAATTATTAAATTTGACATGTTTTAGTCTCAAAAATAAATTCCAAATAATTTTTAGGATCTCTTATTTGAAAAACCTTTTAATCAAGCTCAGTGTAGCTATAGTCAGAATATTAGAATAATTCCATATTAGCAATTCAGGAGTTGCATTTCATAATGATATCATAACTTTATAGTTAATCAATATACATACTGTCCAGATATCCAGAGTTATTAGTATCCTTCCAAAGAAATGTTTTATTATAGGCATTCCATTCCTCAGTACTCAATGGTGGGACAATGGTAGTAGTTGCCCGTACAGGGGTTAGTGAGGTGGGAAGTTTTCCAGGAATCTCAGATCCTCTCAATCTTAGCTGTATTAGGTGCATTGCTGTAGCAAATTCTGAAACATCCAGTAAATTATCTCGGCTAATGTCAGCAAGTTTCCTGAAAAATAATAATAGTTAAATACTTGACGTTGAGATAGAAATAACTGAAATTCTATTGATCTTAATCACATTACTAAAGGGAAGAGCACCAGTCCTACACCGGCATATAATTATAGGGATCTTGGAGCACAGGGCTTGCAGGTTGTAGCCTCCTGACCCCCGACTTTTAGTATCTTTTTGCTTACTAGTCTCTCTAATTTGCAAAGTTTAAGATGTGCTGTACTAACATCACTGATAATATACTAATTAAATGCATGTTTCAGTGTGGCTTCATAGGGTTTTAAGGCAAAGGCAAACATTATAGGAAACCACATTCTCATTCTTAAAACTTCATATAACCTAATAAGTTCAGTAAGTTTTTTTACTTTAATCCATTTTAATTTGTATAAAGACTCACACTTACATATTACATTTGATAGTATTAAAAGGTGGTACTGTTTGTTCAAAAAAATATACAGTAACAGCAAATTAAAAGATTTAATACTGCAGAATCTATTATATTCAGAACCATTTATATTTTGCCAATCACTTAATCTTTGTATGACAAAAAATTGTAGCCATCAGTTATGAAATTTTTTACTGTACAGTTTTAAGTTTCTTGCCAATAAAAATAATATGGGACAGATTTCTTTGCAATGTCATCAATATTAAATAAAATTTCTTCAAGTTGTGGCATTGCTCACAATCACATGTGCATGCTATGCAGCATCAAAGAGTTCCCAGAGCATTGGAAACCTGTGAGTTTATATATGCTGAATTTGTTTACCCAAGTTGAATAAAGTATGCATGTATGTACTAAATATGCAAGTTGGTGTGGCCAAGATTTGAACCCCTGACCTGCTGCTCAATAGTCTAGCACCCAACTGAGCCAACCAGGATGCAATTATCATTCAATCTAGCTATAAAATGATATATTTACATCAACCTAGTTGCATACATGCAGGAAAATTATGCCCTCCAATGAAATATAACTTGAATAATATCTTCCCTTTTAAACATTTGAGTCCATAATCTAATTTTAAACTTTGAATGAATCTTGAATGCTGCCCTTTCAGAGAATAAGTTTTGGTATTCCGAGATTCAGGTATGCATTTTTATATGCTACATATTACTGTATATATGAAGTCTCGCATTTGGAAAATGCATCTTTTTGTTGTGGGTGTCAACTTAAAACATAGACAATAAATATTTTTTTAGTTTTTTGAATTGAAAATTCCCACACCTGCTGAGATTTTGAAGAGTGAATAGCACCCACTGCAGCTCATCACATACTATAATAGAGTTTTCTCAGCATGATCAATATACTCATGGGAATTTTGCAAGCAATGGTTTGGAACAATAGGAAATTTGAATATTTAACTTTCTCAACCCCACACCACTTTTTCCTATTTTCTCCAAGTTATGCTCGTACGAGTATGCTGAAGTTCCATTGAATAATCATGGTGTTTTCTTGTGCTGTAAAAATATATTATCATAATGCCAAAAATGACAACGGCATTATACAAATTTCACAATTTTTGATTATTATAGGAGAAAAAATAAAAATATGAAGAATATTAACTTTGCTTTCTAGATTATCCTACTATCAGGGATTATTAGTTTTAGCAATATGCCAAGTCGTTCTTTAGAATTTTCTAGTAGAATCAACATGCAAATACATGCCATACAGTCAGTGGAGCATTTTTACTATGATAATAAAGAATATTATTAAATATGTAATTTCAATCTTTCCTACTTTCATTGACAAATAGCCGAGCAAAAATAAATGAGAGGAAAACTACCCTCTTTTTATGTACGGATAAACATTCAAGTGAATCGTTTGTATAAATAAACTTGGCCCAAACTTTGAAGCACGATATCACATTTGTATATCAAGCATAAAATATAACGAATCATATATACATTTGAATTTAAAATACCATCTGCGGTCCTGTGTGAAAAATAAAGATAAAACCTTATAAAAAGAATGTCATCAATCTCAGAAACTCTCGTGTGTGTGTGCGTGCGTGTTAGAGACCGTAAGTTAGTAAGGCACCTATCTGGTATACTCCTAATTTATCAGGACTCAATATGATATGTTGAAAATTAGCTAACGATACCTTAGAAATATTGCCAACATCTAGACAATTTCACGAAAATTATTAATTTTTTGCGAAAAAAGGAGTGATGATTTACAGACATAAGAATTTATATACCCCAGTGAATTGTACAAATATCTAACAGTTACAGGGAAAGAAACCAAATAGCAAATATATCTAATGTAAACTTCAGAACGTTTATGTTAGTAACACATTGACAATTTTTGTAACATATTTACCAAATTTTGCTGAGCTCAGAGAGAGGTAGCCTAGACCGTATGAATAACGACCTTGCTTGTTCTCCTGCAACAAAAATACAACATACAAATATTTAGGCAGGGTCAATGTAAGAATGAACATATTTTGAGGTCTGAATAATATAAACAATATTAATTCGCTCGACATTTGGAAAATCGCGGGACTCCTTACCGGACAAGTATCCTTTCTTGGGGTTCTGACTGTAGAACAGGGCATCGTGTCTTGTTCTTTCTTCTTCAGTAATCACCCACTTTAGATCTGTATCCATATCGTAAAGTGAAAACGTCCCAAAACTGAATTATCATTAACAAATATTGGATCGAAGCTTTCTCGTCTCCCGTTTCAACTGGGTGAACTCCACCGTGAGTTCGATTATCCAAAACCAAGGAAATTTACACAGATTCTTGAGAACTATTTGGTAATAAATTTCTGTTTAAAATATAAAAGTATTTTTCCAGAGAGCAAGGCTCTTTACAAAACGCGAATCTGAACGTATTACTGTCTTCTCCCACTTGCCAAATCATCCGTATGTATATTGTGCATAGTTGTTTAGTTTGTAGACCTTGTCGTCACGGCTCGATGACGCTATGCCCAGTCTTAATTTCCCAGCACTTTTTAAAAAATTGTAGTGGGGAAAGGGTAAAATGGGTTTTTGTTTAGCACCTCAATATATTATCTTAGCAAAGATATTGTTTAAAATTAGTAATATAAATTGTGTTATTAAAAGAACTTCAAGAGTAGGTTTGAAATAAACGCCAATATCCATACGTGAATTTCAATCAAGTTCTTGGGTATCCTGTGGTAACTGAGCCAACTATTCAAAGGATCAGCGGCTTTATTTGCAGCACGTGCAGATTAAAGATGGCGGACCAGAAAGAGGACAGAAGTACTGCTTTAAAACAGAAAGAAATCAGAGAGAAAACAAAGCTGATCCTTGAATGTTCTTCCAACGCAAATCTTTTAGTCGATGTGATAGAGTCTGCGAATACAGATGATGAAGAAATTATCCTTACTTTCGTAAAATCGGTGCACAAAATTTTCTTAGCCTTCCTGAATGACCCAAGACTCATGCATGGTAAAAAGTCTTCGTCTCATCAAAACAGCCACGAAAACAAAGAAGCATCTGGTGACAAGGAAACTGAGGATCCCGAGGATGTGTTTTATTTGTGGCTGTACGAGAAGTACCTCGCAACTCAAAGAAAACTATTGAGTTTTCTTCATCATGATTCTGTAACTGTCACAGAACTTTGCCTTTGTAGTCTAATGAAGCTCTTAGTTGCGGAATACAAAGGGAGAGCCCATGACAAGTCAGTTTTATTCCCTGTGGTTTTATTTGGGAAAGTTTTTCAAGAGCTGGTCCGTGGTGACTACAATATGAATCATTTGATTGGTAGATTCTGTGAGTATTTGGAATATGATGATATAAGATTTCATCTTTTGAAAAACATAAAAAAGGTCCTTGAAAATGAAGAAGGTTTTCAGAAGAATGGAAAATTCCTCAAGGGAAATATTCATGCATTGTTGAGCCAAGTGAAGATTCCAAGTGACAATGATGAAATAAATAACTTCTTGGTGCTGGAAAGCCCAGAAGGAAAAGATCGCATGCCTGAAGCGTTTCTTTTAAAAGCGCACAAGAAGCTCTTCAGTAAAGCATGGCTTTTGTTTCTAAGTAAGCCTCTGTCAGCAGAAATCCACAAGAAAGTCCTTCTAAATCTTCACACAAATGTGATTCCATATATGAATGATCCCAAGAAATTGATGGATTTCCTTGTAGAATCATACAACTCAGGTGGAGCTACCAGCCTATTAGCACTCAATGGGCTTTTCATATTGATTCATCAATACAACCTTGATTACCCTGATTTTTACAAGAAGTTGTATGCCTTACTTGAACCAGACATTTTTCACATCAAATATCAGTCCAGATTCTTCCATCTTTTGGATCTATTTCTGTCATCTACACATTTGCCAGCTTACTTAGTTGCTGCTTTTGCCAAGAAGTTGTCAACTCTTGCTTTATCTGCCCCTCCTCAAGGTGCAACCTTGGCTGTGGTGTTTATTGGGAATCTTTTGAAAAGACATCCAAGCTGCCAAGTTTTGATTCACAGAAAAGAGGTGAGTCTTATCCACACTATTGATTGGCGATATCTGTTGACAAATATTAGACTTATAGTACATGTACTAGTGTGCAAGACAATTTTTCAGCAGATTTTCCAACTACTCTTTTGAAAAGGCTGAAAGGCTGACATTCTGAAAGGCTGAAATTCTCTTGCTTTGTCCTTCAAATTGAGTTGCTTTGATGTCACATGACAGGGCTTAAAATAACTGCCAGACAATGGACAATGTTTTGGCCAAAACTTCCTGTTGTCTGGCTAAACAGCAATCATCTCAAACATTTTTGGCCAGTCACGTTTTTTTTTTTCAATTTACTGAACGATTTGTTTACAGATCTGTTACGATGTTTGTTTTTGTTTCAAATCAATGCTGGACAAGCCGTGCACGAAACAGATGGAGGCATGATTTGTAGACTGATTAAGTGAGATGTGAAAGCGTGTCTGACAGTTTATATTATTATTGGTCAATCAAATTCATTGTTACAATGACTATACTCAGCAGAAAATTATCGACTAAAAATTATATCACCATGAAAAACTGATGAAATTTAGGCCGGTTTGATCAGCGCTGGCGGTAGCGATCGTCATGGGATAAGTGATTTTTTCATCAAACGTCTCTCATTCCAGGAATTCAAATTTACTGTCTCGAGGATCTTATTGATAACCAAGATAACAATCGCATTAAAACAGTGCCGTATAAGCTAACCTGAGTAGACCGAATCCACCGTAATATCGAACAATAATAACGCTCTAAAACAACCACAGTGGTTTTATTCGTATAGTTTCGACGAACGCCGATTTGTATAGGGTTTTTATTTCAAGTATAAGGTTTGGTCGAGTATTATTGTACATAGATGTAATACATGAATATCAGGCTAAGAGAGAGAGAGTTAGCGCCGGACATCAGTCTTAAAGCAATGAACATCGATTTTCAACTGCACGAATCGGCTTCATATCACAACATTCAATGACATTTCCCAAAAACTTAGTTATCTCCAATGTACATGTTCGAAATTTTCTCTTGTTTCATCGTTCCCGTATTTTGTTGTTTTTTTTTTGTTCTTTTTCCCCCTTTTTTAATATGATTATTTAAATTTATGAATGTTTATATTTTGACCGGCCTGGATATCACCACGTCTGGCCTAAAATAGTTTTAGGCAGACAACTCTTGTCCGGTGTCCGAGCCGCTGTCATTTTAAGCCCTGCATGATATCTTTTCTGCTGCTTTGTCATTAAATTTATAATAATCTCTCTTATTACCAATACAGGTGTCAAAACTTCTGCTTGGTGCTGAAGAGAATAATGTTCCTTCCATGGAGAGTGATCCATATGATCCTAAAGAACCTGATCCAGCCAAGTGTAATGTCATTCAAAGCTCATTATGGGAGTTAAAGACCCTTCAACACCACTTCT
>OCZR010161626.1:0-11003 GCA_900234385.1 Anemonia viridis | reverse complement strand
GTCTGAAGTCCATACGACGCCTCAGCTCTGCGGATGTCTCGGGGGTATGGCACAAGGGAATAATTTTTTAAAAGGGTTTTTTGTCGATGGACGTGAGTTCGAGTCCCATCGCAACAGATATTTTGTTTTCAAATTCTTTGATCTTTTTTTCCTTTTTTCCTACTTCTTTCCTTTTTCTTTTCTTTCTTCTTTCATCATAGCTGCTGCGGCATTCTTATTTCTGCAATTTTTTATTTTTGAAAAGTGAACCATGATTCCTGATATTCTGGCTAAAAAAGTTTACGTTTGATCGTGAGCAATTAATTTATCAGTTACAAAGCAATCTCAACCCAAAAAATCGAGCTGTAATCGAGCTGTGGAAAATTTTGAAACTCAGACTCTCGGAAATGTGATTTCCAGCGTTTTGCGGTGCATTTTGTGACATTACTATTATAGTACAATTTTACGCAATTTGTTCAATTTTTTTCCTGTTATCATAGGGTTAGCGTCAAGTATCTTTATCTGTTTATAACAGTCCCTATTATTTAGCAACATTCCCTACGTTTGCTCGATATATTTAAGATATAGAGAAAACTTGATAAAACTTTACCGAGGCAACTGCCTCGTTTGTCTCATCGTAGCTACGGCGCTGATGTTGCTAATACCACTGGTTTTATGATGCAATTTGTTGTTTCCAGGTTTCTGATTCTTGATCCTCACTATACTGGAAGTGAAGACCTCAAGACCATTCTCGATAAGGTTTGTTTTCATTCGAAATGAGTTCTGTTTTATATTTATTTTTTTTAGTGAAAGCATGAATTGTTACGTCAGTCATAACAGGATTTGTTTATTGACCTCTTTTGCTTGGACAGTCATTTTAGACCAAGTATTGTTCCCTTGAGTATCATTTCTTTGTTTGAATGCAAATAAAACAAAGAATCTTATTCTCAAAGGAATGACACATGGTCTCAACTGAGCAAAGTTTTACACTCAAGCTGAAGAAGTCTATTATACTTTTACTGATCAACAGGGTTGGTGTGGCTGGAAGGGAGCAAATTTCTGGAATCAACAGGCACATTATAATATGTGTATGCCACAAAGACCAGACATAATTTAATGGTTGTCTTCCACTAAACTTCAAGGTCAATTCTAAGATATTCTTGACCTAACCCGCCATCATGGACCATTTTTTGAATTTTTTTGTTTTGTTTCCTTGGAGCTTCATCTTGAATTGCTTTGTGCATGATCATTCAACAAGAACATCGAAGGTAGGCTACTGACCAGGAATGATACCTTATAGCTAGGATTTTTCAGAGGTACGCATAATGTCTCAAGAGTGGCGGGGATGTTCCTTATAACTTCACAAGGAAAGGATAAAATAATCATTCTTGCCTAAACAAAACAGTGTTTACGTTACAGAATTTCTAAAAATGCTATCGTTTAAAAATAGGCAAAAAGACTCAACATAATTTTCAGTTTTGAATTGAACATTTTAATCAAACACAGCAGAACAATAGACTAGGTGGATCAAGGGGTTCTATAGCACCGTGAACCATAAATTTTATCGTGGGTTAATAATAGCGAGAATAAGCTTAAATATATAGGAAGAGATATCCATTGAATTATGAAATGAAATTAACTACGTAAACTATTTATTGAATTATAAAAATACAAATTGCTAGAAATTCTTACTGTAAACTAGTCTAATAAGTCAAAGAAGTAAAGCTGAAAAGCAAAAGTGATGGCACTGACGTCACTTTAATACTAAAATACACACGTGTTCTGTGGCATACGTCACGATATATTTCTCGCGTTGCGCCATGGGATTGAATGCTGTCGTAAATCATTCCTTCCGTGGTGATACAGCAACATTCTTTTGTCTAAATCACCAATCCTAATCCGCCATTTTATTTTAGACTTCTTCACCGATTTTTTACTCCGGTTTTTTAGACTGTTTTCTCTTTTACCCATGTTTGTTAAGCAAGATTCGAGACTTTTCCTTAAACAAACTAAACATGAAACTACCACCGGACTAATCTAAGTTTCCTCAGAGCTATCGTAAACATTATCCTTATAGACCTCTCTAACTTGGGCTTAATGTTTTACTCATTTCATGATCAGAACACGTGTCATTCCCTTGAGTTTCATTTCTTTGCTTGAAGGCAAATAAAACAAAGAATCCTATCCTCAAGGAATGACACGTATTCTGAGATAAGCAAAGCGAACGCCCAAGCTAAAAGTAGTCTTCTGTAAAAGAGAAATCTCTTCATTCAAGTGTCTACTTGTTCTAGCGCTTTCGCGCTAGTTGGGGACACTTTTCACTCACACACAGTACCATTACATTCAGTATTTTATACACACAACGCTTACTCACATGTTAATTTTTACGGAGGGAGGAAACCGGAGTACCCGGAGAAAACCCTTGTAGCACAGGAGAGAATAACACATCAAAGAAACTCAATTCACATATCGCGACCGCAGGGCTCGAACCAGCGACTCAAGCCTCTGGAACCACATTGGTGAAAGGTGGCTCGTCATGTCTTCATTATAGTCCCAAATTGGCAACTGTATCTCACTAACTTGTCTAAAATGCATCCATACAATGTCTCATTAATACCAATAAATACGTTCTTGCTTGCTATTGATTTCCTTTGGTATAGTTGTCCAAACCATTCTATCATGCGTTCATTCGTCTAGCGATTTAACTTACAGTAATATAAAGTCAGTGTTTGTTGTTTAAAAGTAGTCGTTTGACTGAAAGCTACTCAGATATTTATCAGTGCAAATTATTCCTGTTGGCAGATTACTTGCCTGTCATTTTCTGCAACATTTATATACAATATTCACTGTTATATTCCAAAATTCAGCACAAAGGTGCACACGGCAGTGCTTTTGATTCATAAGAAGCTTTGTAAAGCTGTTGTAAAAAATAAGCGCTTTGAAAATGTTGACTAAAACCTACGTTAACCATGACCTTCCTCGGTCTGGACCCTTGCATAAGATCAGTATAGTACATCTTTAATTTACAGAACTACCTAAATGATATATAAGCTTATTTGAATTTTTTTTGGAACAGACGTTTTTGTTTTTGGTTCAGGTTTTTTTTGTACATAGCTGTTCGAAAGTCAGACACACATCTGGCACGTTTTCCGGGGTCTCTGTGTGTCTTGGGCCAAAGTTTTTCAACAGTAGTACTATTGTTGGCTATGCCCAAGCAGGAACTGTATGGTAGTCCTATTCTCTGAAAAGAAATCACATAAACTAAGTATTAAAACGAGAAACCTTAAAAAGTTTAAAGGGTGGGGCCAATTCTCAATTCTCTTTTTTCCCATTTCAAGCTCTCACCATTTATGTCGCTTCTGTCTACACACTATAATTAAACTGATCAAACGATATTGGCACTCGGCATCAAATCCCCAACTATACATGGTTAAGCCCCACATCATTGACCCTTGGCCTATGCCTATCATTTTTGTTGCTTATGACAGAAACGCTATTTATTGGCGGAATAACAACTTAGGCAAAGTCTGGCGAGCAATAAACTGGGTATTCGCTACGAGTGTTGGTGTAAATGGCTTATGGACTGTGCTGGGCAAATACGTAGGTCCACAGAATCAGAAAATATACCAATTGAAATATTGAATATGAAATCATATTGACAATTCATCATGTATACAATCTTGATTTCCAGTAAACTCGAGATAAAAGGTTAAGCTATTATGATCCGAGATGGTCAATTGAGAAACGCTAAGCATTCCACTCATTTAACCGCCTGTTCTTTGACGTCATCTTGAATGGTACGTAGACGTAGGCTTACGTCTTTGTGGAGTTAATTTGAATCAGACCGTATTGTGTGGCTTTATTTGGCAATTCGTGGAATTAGACTGAAGTCTACTATTAGTGACCTTATAACTCCAAACCCACCGCAAACCAAAAATAACAGGTAAATCAGCTGAAAATAGATGAACTGAAGGAATTTAAGGAAAGGTTTTGCTGAAACCAGCAAGGTGTAACAACTGGACCTGATGATTATCGGGGGAAAATCAAAACTAAAATAATAGAATCACTATTCCTGGCCTTTTTTACGTCGTTCTCAATTGATAATGTCATATTTTGTCTGCGAAAAGGAAATGGGAGCAGGAGATTTCCTCTTCACATCTGCTAAGCTTTTTGAAAATGCTCTTGAAAATACGATACGATACTCGATATTTCCAGATTTATCAAACCAAATTTATTTTCGGCAAAGGTCAGTGTCCGACGAACAGAATGTCTCTGAATGCCTAATGTGAATTAAAAGACAACTAGACGCATAACGGGCGTTTACTCGGGCTACCTGTGGATGATGCATTACGTCATGTAAAATCGTGACTTGACTATATATAGATAGATAGACTGATGATAGAAAACCGAAATCTAGACTCGGCCTACCTTACAGGTAGCCCGAGTAATTAGAAACGGATTTGTCGCTAGGCTGAAGTAGTGAGACAGCCTGATGCCAGACTTATTACAAAACGAGTTGTAAATTGTATGGCAAATGGCGCGGCTTAGAAGTTTGTAAACGCCTTTGTCGTCGTATAAAGAAATAGTTTGAATTTCTGTTAAAGGTGCCTTAATTGAGAGGTCAAGAGATGGAAGGAATCAGAAACATATTAAGAAATATGGAGGGAAAGTGATGATTGAGAATCTCAAGAAATAATTACCGTTTGAGCTTAGTAATAACAGCCTATAATGGCGGCTCGCGATACAAGTTGAGTCAGTCCCAATAGTTGAGTCAGTCCGAGTTCAGATTGCGGCGTCGAACCAAATATTGCCGTCGAAGTTGAGCGCTGTTTAGTAGAAGTATGTATACCAAACTTAACACGTACCATAATGTAGAGCAAAAAGAGCTGTATTTAAATATGTTGATAGTTTAGTTCTTGGCCGTTTCTGCGCAACTGGCCTCAAAGACATGTTATGGACCCCTGAGGCGTAGCCGGGGTCCATAACTAATTTTGACCAACTTTTGGCGTCATATCAAGGTAAATAAGAGGACATACCTCGCTAAACCATCGTGAAATTGTTTTTTACCGTAACAAAGTCAAATTAAAGATCCAAAAAGGAAGAAAAAAATTGGAAGAAACTTGGGATGGTTGCGCGAGGGATACGTCATTTTATCGCCTTATTAAACACTGCTCTCGACCAATCAGCGCCCGAGAAATTTAGCAGTTATGGTAAAATTGTTAAAGATATTTGTTCCAAGTCATACAGTTTAGTTTGTCTGGATTATCCGCATTTGAATTAAAGATTAAATAATATCGAAGCACTCGTGTCAAGACGTTACGCATTTTTTTTTGTCACACACACATAAAGATTGTTCAAATAAAAAATTCGCAAATAAAATTGATTTTAATAACTCTTTCAAAAGCTGTAGTACTCTGCATGATACACTGATCGAGTGAAGAGATTAAAATGGTTTTGATAACTGGCGATATTCAGGAAATGATAATACTTAGTTGGATCGTCTATGGTTTTTATTGATCGAAGTATCAGCGCGCGGAAGTTATTCGTGGCATTTTTGTCATTGTTTGATCAGGACAGACAGCCCCATTCAGACTACTCTTGCAGTCGGGTAAGCCGATCCTGTTTATTTAGTCAAGGGTCATTAACAAATATAAATGTTTTTCAAGCTAACAAGATCATAAAAATAAAACTGCAAAAATATAAAAAGCTCACCTGTTTCTTGAAACCATTGATTTTAAAATACATTAACCACTCTGTACGCCATCCGGTAAAACTAAATCGTACTCCCATGGCCATAATGATTTTCTTCGTTCCATACCCTCTTGCTTCAAGATGCTCATCCCTGACGTTTGTCGCAGGTCCTCTACAATATCATACATGTCAGACAAAGTTTTCCCGTCGAAGTGAGCGAAAAGATTAACGGCTTCATAATCAGGCGGCAACATAAAATAGTGAAGTAGTTCCCCGTCTTTCAGGCATTGCTTCAGCAGGTCTAGTAAACCAAGGAACCGTGCGGTGATTCTCTCTGTCGTCCATTCGTTCGGGTCTGGCAGGCTGTCTGACGCGTGGAAAAGAAGATGCATAAGATGAAAGGAAGAAAGACTCTTGAGTTCATCTTCGGTATCACGGAATTCTGTAAGGATCCTTAGAAGTTGAATCCGACATCCGGTTGTTCCAATAGCTCGAAGCTTGTTCTTCTCTGCCACGTGAAATGAGAGCCTCCACATCAGCTCCTTGTGGTGATGCGTTTTGCAAACAATATGCGAAGACGAAGGGCAGTTTTTTCGAGAGGGATCCAGACGAGAGTCAGGATTCACGAAAGCGGGCAATACATCGATTGATATATCCCTATTGACCGTCAACCTTATAACTGGCCCAGGTTCCATGTGAATGCTGCTCAAGCCCTTGGGTAACTTATCTCTGTGTCCTTCCTTGATATGCATATTCAGCATAGCGACTGCTTTTTTGATGTATTTACGAAGTAGGACGTTGACTTTGGCAGCTGAAATAAAGCCATTACTGGTCTGACAATCATCCCAAACTTTAACGCTCGTAGAGGTTGGCTGAATACGAACCCCTCCAGTTTTGGCGTCCCGTGCCATGTACAAAGCAGTGGTCGGTCCAAACGACAGCTGGACAAGCATGTCCATCTGAATAGGTTCCTCAGCTTGTAGGCCATCGTAAGGTATTCCCTGAGACACCAAACTATTTGCACGGAAGCGGTTGTCCACTGCCTCTATTTTACGCAAGCATTTGTGTACAGCATTGTAGGCAATCTCTTCGCAAATTTCTTTACGCTCTAGACTGAGTCTGGCTCGGTTCTCATGAAAATTGTACAATTGTACAGCAATAGGGTCTAGTTGAACCTGTGGTTTCTTGATAGTGCTTCGTCGTCTATCAGGGGTGTCCGGGATCTCAAACCTCCACTTGGTCTCGGGCAAGGAATCACCGTTATACGAATCTCCAGAGGCCCATGATTCGTTGTCGGACGAGATTTCCGTTGCTTGATCATTAGAGTTTGAGTTTTCTATCGCTGAACCGTTTTCGTTCGAGTTTTCAGTGGAGTTCTGAGTTGTTGCCGGCTGCTCAACATTCTCTGTGCAGTTCGGCTCCGGAGAGAAGTTCTCGAGATTAAGGTCGAAGATTTTGCCGCCTCTTTTGCCAGACATTGCTCTTAATGTAATGGTTAAACGTTTTTCTAGATCTTGATTCCCCTACTCAAGGAGTCCCAAATTCGTAGAGTAAACGAGTCCTGTCTAGAGTCTGCTGTTGGGATTGTTGATAGTTCAACCGTTGCAGCCTCCGTCACACTTAAACTCCAGTAGCGAAGAATATTGGACTGTCACGAAATGCGGCCACAAAATTTCCGGAAGTGAAAATTAATAAGCGGCAGTTATGAAGTGGAACACGAACTGTAAGAAATAACCGGACAGATGTAGGGCCTCTTTCTTTCACAAATCTATCACTTTTAGACTGTTGTGTTGCAACATAGCTCTGCTCAGCGACCCGTGATCAAATTTAATCAAAGTCAAAATAGTCGACCGAGATTAATTTTAGTGTATACATAAAAGCCATTGGAATGGGGGTGGAGTTGTCTATCGTAAAACTATAATATCGTGGTTACCTTAGAAACCTCAACCTTATGACCTCACGGCAATGCCAGGCTTATCAGAATCTTACTGTTATTTCATATGGGCTTTGGTGACACGTATATTTACATTTTGACACTACTATAAAAGGACTCGTAATTCAATCATTTTGTTCTTGTAATAAATGTTCTAGCGCCATCCACCAATGCTTTTGAATTTCTTTGCTAGTATAAGAATTTATTTGGGTTTTTTTTCTGCTTAGAACTCATTATTTACCTTATACACATTCAGATTGTAGACAAAGCTACGACTTTGAAAATGGTAATATTCCTATTCTTTTAACAGATGCTCTCAAAGCGTGACGGTGTCTCGCATTCTTTTATAATTGGCGACGTATAAGATACCAAGTACACGATGCAAGTAACATAGAGCAGTTGTGAAGCTGGTTAAATATGGTTTGAGATGATAAAAGAGTGACGAAAACATCACTGGAATGTCTTGTGTTTGCGTAGGTCTGTCTTCAAGTATCAGATTGATAGCGTCAATGTGTACATTGTGCACTGAATATATTATGTTGACTCTAGATATTTTGTCTCGATGAATAAAAAACTAAACGGTCTCAGAACGATCAGAAAACATCATGTTCATGCCCTATTCAAACGCGTAATTTTATATTTTTCCAAAACATCACCCACCAAGAACCTTGCATTTTTACTGACCTCAGCTCTGACGGGCCGACCCAGAATTTTAGGGGGCATGGGTGTGCATTGAAAAATTCACTTTTCTTAAAGTGCTTATAACACCTAACTCAATGTTTTCAGTTCTGATTCTACATCAAGTGAATAGTTGAATGGTAAAATATTTTCATATACTTTGAGTGATGCATCTTGGAGATATCTTGGAGATATGCTGTGACATCACTGGCCGTTTTAATTCGAGTAATCCCCGCGCTCTTGAAACAGGGGTGAGCCTCTTTAAAGTGACTGCCTACTTTTAAACGTTCAATTTGAGCCCACGATGAGCGCGCACAAAGAAACCGCTGAATAAAGTACCAATTTTATTGAGGAACCATACACGTTTTGAACTTAAACAGGGCAAAACCCTCAAATTTTGCATGGGACTCTATACTTTTTATGGGCTCATTTGAAAAACGTCTAAAAATCTACACTATATCAAGTTTCTTAAAAAAGTTTAATATTAAAACATTCGAAGAAATAGACTTTAGTGGGCATTTTCGTTCGTCATCGCAGGCTTCTTGAGGGCAATGAGAAGACAAAACATTGAAATTTGCAGTGATTTTCATATTTCTGTCAAATATATCCTTTTTGGCATTGTAGACATGTTCATTAGCCTTCATTTCATACAATAATTCAGGCTGCAAAGAGCAGTTATTTTATCCGCTGTAATTATTTTCTCGCCACTTCGCGTTGCGCAATTTTTTCTTCAAAAACTCGTGCGTAGGTATCCATTAGATGCCGATTATCTCGAAATTAAGCTCGGGACACCCCTTTTTTGTTTCATGTTTGAAACCAGCGTTAAAGTTTCACTTCAAAAATTGAAGTTTTAAGAAAAGTTTGGATTTATTTTCAAAAGTAGCCAGTCACCTTAAGGCTCGAACATACGATAAGACTCTTCGTACGACGATTGATGCGACTAGATTGCACCGTGTGACCACCCGCGCAACGTTGCTTGCGCAAGGTAAAATCCATTGTCGCAAAAGTATACGTAGAACTCACACGGTGCGATCTTTGATTTTTGACGACGACGCATTAAAAATCGAGCCTTTAACCTTAGCCTCGATAGGCCAAATCAGCTAACGCGTTGTTATGTTCTTTGCCACCCAATTCCAAAACCTCCAGGCCCGAATAAGAGGTTATTGAACGACTTGCAGCCATCCAACTCTATCATTATCTTAACACGAATAATCTGCATTCAAAGACACAGTCAGCGTACCGCACCCACCACTGTACTGAAACACTAAACTTTAATACGTGTCACCAGACACACATAAGGAAGTACTTCTAGTACTATTAATATTACTTGAGTTATCATCGCATTTCGACACCATCGCTTTGCGTCTTGCTTCTCCTAACACTTCTCTCGTGTTCTGCCAATCCCCGCGTTCTTTATAACTGCACACAGCACGCCCGCTCGTTTTCTATTTCTTCATTTAAGTTTCTGAGAAAGCCCAATTACTCCGCAGATACTACAGTCAGGGCGTTCCTATTCAAGTGCATCTAGCCCCTGATACAATATTTTCAGTACTGATTCTATATGAAGTAAATGGTAAGGTATTTCTTGATTTGAGTGATGCATCTAATTTTGAGCTGATTTTGCCTTATACGTCAAGTCGCGCGCGACAAGTCGGGCGTGTAAATCGTGACTTTTTCCAATGGATTTTTAGAGCGTGCGCGAAGGGCTGTACGGGTCATATGATAGAAATATTTACTTCATGTGGGATCAGTACTGAAATTATTCTGTCATCGATTTGCACTTGAAAGCTTGTTTACCTAATCTACAAACTTTGTCTTACGGTCTTGCATGATTTACTTCATAGTAATGTCTTTGAGACATTCCATAAATCTGGAACTACACCAGTTTACAAATTTATTATACAATAAAAAATTATGTTAACTTCATAGACCCTATCTTTAACTTTTTAAAACCGTCTTTTAAACTTTTGTGAAATTTTGAATAAAATGATTAGACATATTATGGTTTATCATGCATGTCATTTCATAGCAAAACCAACTATCTTGGAGCGTGACATGTAGCGAAGAAGTGACAAAACTGGGGCACTCGAGTAGAAGAAAAGATCCTCGAGGCATCTTTTGAATGAAATTTCTCTAAATCCTGTTTCATAGAAGTATTTCCAAGTCTCTCTATCACTTCTACAGCCACCACTTAGTATAGGTAAAAGAATGAACACTGAATTTAACAACTTCTGGATGTATCTCCTTAGTGTTCCAGGTTCATCTAAAAATAAAAACATGTTTGAAAATCTTGGCAATAATGAGCAATCTGCAGCATAAATTAGTAGCTGAAAAAAAAGGGGAAAGGAAACCATAGCCACCTTAATTGCTGACAGCCTACTATGAACCACTTAGACTACCTAGGGTTTACAGACAGACAGGGGCTCCTTATCCACCACAGACTAACAGCTTACCATCTCCTTCCTGACAACTTACCAACCACAGACTAACAGCTTACCATCCCCTTCCTGACACCTTACCAACCACTTACTACTAACAGCTTACCATCCCCTTCCTGACACCTCACCACAGACTAACAGCTTACCATCCCCTTCCTGACACCTTACCAACCACTTACTACTAACAGCTTGCCATCCCCTTCCTGATACCTTACCAACCACTTACTACTAACAGCTTGCCATCCCCTTCCTGATACCTTATCAACCACTTACTACTAACAGCT
>OCZR010161554.1:0-11858 GCA_900234385.1 Anemonia viridis | reverse complement strand
CGAAATATTTTTCGAAACATTTTTCGGAATATTTTTCGTCTATGTTTAACATGTTTTTTCGTCGATGTTTTTCAAACATTATCAATTGATATTATTATCTTATTCATTTGTAGATTTCTCAAGTTTACTTGTCGGCTTTTCCTTATGAATATTTTTCACCAAAATGCGGAGGTGGCTCTTGCTGTAGATCTATACGTCATCACGTGGGTACTTTTAGTTTAAGGCTTACTTAATGTAGACGCAAACCCCCCCAAGAAGAAATTGAAATAACGTATTAAAATTAACGGATTTAGAGGAATACATATGAAAACGACTATCATCAAAAATCAGTTTGAAAATTTTATTTGAAAAATATTAGTTTGTTTTTAAAAATATTAAATAGAGAATAATACATGGACGCGCGAAGGTATGGAATTTATCTTCGAGTGTTCAATTTGATATCTCACGAGTGAGCGCAGCGAACGAGTGAGATATACAATTTGAACGCGAGAAGATAAATTCCATATCTTCAAGCGTCCATGTATTTTTCTGTTTATTATATAAACCAATGACGTCACAGAATACTCAAATCTGATTGGTTGATATTTTCACATGTGAAAAATATGGTATCTTTACTTATGCTGAGATACGAAATTTCTCAGTGGGAGAAATCCTTGTAAAACACTATAGTTTATATAATAAATTTTTTTTCGATTGAGTAACAAAATATTAATTTGGATGAACGTGTTGTTTTTGATATGATTTCAACGGTTTTTTTCATTTATCAATATATCGATAAAATTATAATATTTTTTGTGGATAGAGCGGTTGACGATCAGCAAACAAAACCAAACCACGAAAACCCGTGTACATAAAAAAAGTCAAAACCCGAAATATTTGATCTTAAAAAAGCGGGTTTTTATGACGTTCCTTAGCTTAAAATACCGAGTTATGATTGCATAGAAAAATCTATTGATGCTGGTTTGAGGTATCGAGAAAGAAAGCTGATTGATTCGAGTCTAAAGTCGCAAGAGATTAGCTGTTTGACTCTACTCAAAAGAAAACGTCCAGCCCATAAATACTGGCACTGGTTGAAAACTAAATTAAGCCAACTTCTGCTCTTTTCAATCTCAAGAGCCGTGTATATTTCACGAAATTACTAAATGAATATTCGATTCACAGGAATGGAAATGTGTATGATTACTAGCTGGCCGCATGCAGGGCGTTTACGTTGCATCAAAATCCGCCAGTTTGGTTGTTTCAGTGGTGTTTTGCACAAATTTTTACTAAAGTCGCAGTCGTAGGGCGAATTAATAGTTAGCTTTAAAAGATACGTACCATCGTTTTAAAATTTTCTTATAAAAGAAAATGTGAGAATTAAAATATTTTTTTTTCATGCAAGCAATATAAGATTGTGAATCAATAAATATGTAAGAGTGAACACCTTCAAAATTCCACAACAAACTATTGTAGGCTGTAATATTCTGCAATATATATGGTGTTGAAAATACCCCTGCATGCTAGATATTTGTCGGTAGAATTACAATGGCATTTCAAGTTAAATGATAGAGAATTCTTGAATCTCAAAGCAAAATATTATTCTAGTGAGCTTCGATTTTTTTAAAAGTTTTAAATCTTTTAAGGCGAATTCTTGGACACAAACTTACCTTTGGTCGGGACAAAATGAAAAATTGCAACCAACACGAAAATCTTCATCGCGAATTCGGCTTCTGTGGTTGAAAACCCTGAATAAATATTCTAAAATTGAGCTATTTTCAAGGATACTCAAGCTCTTCTTCCAGTCAAACCCAGACAAAATTGAACAGTGGCTAGAAATTGTGGTAATGATATACCGGAAGCTTACCAGCTATGTTAATATTGAGGAGCCAACCAATCAGAGAGCGAGTAGTTGTCGGCAAAGATAAGTGACTGAATGAATCTTGTGCAAAAAAGGAGTGTCCAAATATGCCAAGGAATTTGTGATTTCATGACTAATTATACTCCGTAAAAACAATATTTTGTATTTATATATTCCTTGCAATTAAAAGAAACACGGAAATATTAAAAAAATACATAATTTCGCGTTCCTGTTTTGGGTAATATTGATCGAATTACCTAAAAAAATTACTCAAGCAAGTCGAAAATGCGGAGAAAATATGAAATATATCAGTGAATAATTTTAGCTGATTCGCTAGTTTTGCATATTTTATTCTATTTATCATCTTTTCTCTGGTTGTGCAATTAACTTTCTGCCAAGATATTTTGCCAAATCGACGCGTAAGCGCCAAAAATTCTTCACCGAACAGGTCTTTTTCTATTGGTCGATGTTTGAAGCCTTAGGAGAACGGCGTTCTTCAACCTGTCAGGATTGACTGCTGGTACCTTCTAAACTGTCAAAATTCCGGTGTAAATAACTCGAGGAATTATAAAGCGTTATACTCTTTAATTTTAATGTGATATGTGGAATCTTTTGTTGTCGGTAGTTTTAACTTTTTGCCATTGGATAAATAATCAACAGATCGATCTATTAAACCGGTTATACCGACCTCGCTCGATTTAGACAAAGCATTGAAACGTCCGTGATAATTTTTTGTATGCCGATTTTTTGGACAGGTATGCTGGTTTGGACATGTTTTCAACAGGGTAAATTTTGCCTTCAGCTTTTAGCACTTTTCAATCTTCATCTGAATCATGGGCTCAAGCTTCATGAATTCCTACTGCTCAAAAATGTGGGCACCTAGGTTGTAAAAATTGCTATAATTCAGTATATTTGATTCGTAATCAACTTTATGGCACGCGTCCTTAAAAATTTAGTGAAAATTGATCTGGCGAAAAAAAATACAAATATAATAAAGCACGTTTTGAAACTCCTGTGCCCACTTTTGTTATTCCTTGCGCATGCGCATGGAGTAGTAATACCGAATTCGTGATGCGTCTATATAATGCGACCACAATTTTTATTTCAACCCGTATGTCCGACCACGCTCGATATGGACAAGGTATAAAATATGTCTACTTAATCAGCATCAGTTTTTATTATTATTATAATTGTTGTTGTTGTTGTGTTGTTGTTGTTGTTGTTGTTGTTGTTGTTGTTGTTGTTGTTGTTGTTGTTGTTGTTGTTGTTGTAATACAAGGCAACTCCCAGTATTCAATCACTTTACTAGGCTTGACCAAGCATATTATTATTAGTTATCTAGAAAAAACCTGCCGCCTACGTACCTCTGTGTTAACTACCATTTATTGTACGACATGAGTGATTAGATTATACTCTCACTCTTGATTCACCAATTACAAGTTTTTCTTCGTGATTTTACTAAGCTTTCTACTGTAGTATTTTACTCCTCGCATCTGACAAAAAATCTCATTTGACTTCGTGATACAGGCCCCATGCAGAGGTTATTATTGTAAGCCTGTATTTCTAATAAGGTTAGCTAAAACATAAACACTCTCTTTAGTAAAACATCACTGACTTGGAAATTTCACTTAGCCTCAGCTTTGGAAACTGTCTTCCTCTTTGGGATGAATAACGATGGCTATAGCTCTACCACACAAAAAACAGCATGCCTAGCGTGGTGCCTAGCGTGGTGCCTCTGTATCCCCGTCAGTGGGATGATGACGCAGTAGGGTACCCAGGACTCCGTTAATGAGATAGTTTAAGCGAAGGTTTGTTCCAAGAGAACTAATAAAGAATTGGTGCAAATAAGTTCCCTCTTCGGGAGATCGATTTTAGGCTGACGTCGATCAATTTTGAAAGACGTCCATGCACCAAAACCTGCTCAGAAAAAAAGTGATTTTCTTAATTTATGGTCAGTTTGATGCGTTGCAAACTAGTGACGTCTCTACTTGACGTCTCTGAATGAAACAAATCGCTATCTTACGTGGTCACGGAGCCAAGGATTGAGTATTTGGGTATATGACTATGGTTAATGTTGTCAATGGTTTTTGGTTGTAAAGAGATGATAACTAGCGGTAAACTAGTGTGGGCTGCGTCGGTGTTTCTAAATAAACAATAGTGACGAATTTGTAATTTATACACCGTAAAGAAAGAGAATACTTACTGACGTTTCGGACGCTTGTCCTTCGTCAGAGTAAAAGAGAGAGTGAGAGTAAAGGACGTGTTTATATAGGCAGCGAGAAAAGTAAATGAAAGCTTTTAGTTGTAATGGCTTGAGAAAACTAGGCTAGCAGATCTGTTTCTTGATTATAAAGAGGCTTTTGTATGAGTGTGAAACATACGTGCGGTACTGCCTTACAAAACGTACAAATTGGCACGAATTGGCTTTCCATTGCCTTCTAGTAACTCATCCAAACACGACGCGTAGTTACTGTTACGTAGAAATAAGTTACGTCTAAAACACGTCCACGATTTTGTTGCCATCGGTTTCCCGCTCGTACGAGTAAGGCGTGCGCGTGCGCGGCGCGTTTTAATTGGCGCGAAAGTACAAGTTCCCGCCAAATCCCTCGGCAGCAGGTGCCAGATTTCTAATTCATTCCAGAGAGCCTTGTATCGAGGAAGTCGCTTCTGAAGGAGCCTTTAGTATTAATTCTCCATATACTTAACATAGAAATTCTACTAAAGCATATTTCGTAAGAGCTTCAAGTAAGCGGTTTTTATCAGAAGAAATTACAATTACTCTGCGACAGCTAGCCCGGAGGAGATTAATTTTATTAGACAATTACAGATCTGAATGGAAGCGGCTATTTTGGTTTGAGGAGGTTATTAATAAACATGTTCTTAGTTTGTAAGACATTATTATATCCACTGGCTAAACGCTAATCATATTTTGGCTGAGGAGAAAGACTAACTCCATGCCCACGCAACAAGAAAAAAACCGATGGATTTTTGTTCAATACAGGAACTTCTCGAAATACAACTTACAAAAAATACGTTTCGAAATCCCCATAACTGTTTGTCCTGTACGTAAAAATCCCCATGACTTTTTGTCTTGTTCGTAAAATATCGCTGTGTTTCTTGGTTACAATTTTTGGCGCTCAAAGCTAGACTGAAATAATTATGAAAAATAGAGTGCATTGCAAAAACTGTACAAACACTTTGAAATTCTACAGGCTATCACAATCGATTTGTACGAAACAGAGCTTCCATAATTACTGGTCAGCGGCAGTCTTACAAAATGGAGTTCATTAATACCAGCTCTAAATTAGTCTCTTGAGATATAAATAAGATAAATAAGATGAACCAGAGGCCATCCTGGTTGATATAACAAGATAATTTTAATGAGGAATGCTTTGTATAATCACCCAACATGGCGGCCAGTGATGCAACATGAACTACCAAAATAAAGTTCCTGGATAGCGTACAAATATCAAACCAACTCAAGCTCAGTTTACTTCAACGTCATCATCAATATAATGGAATATAAAGAGACACTTCCGTCATCACTAGTTGGTCAGCGGCAGTATCACACAATCTTTTCTTACAAATATATTTACAGTATATATTTATTGTCAAAAATATCAACAATTAAATTAATTTGTATCAAATATCGTAATTATACATCTCTGTTTTGTAATTGTTTATAATCAATATTTGGATATATTGGTATACTCATAACAGCTCTTTCGGGCTCTGCTCCATTCCAATAGGCCATATCACTATTTTCCTATTTTAGATCACATCACTCCCTTAGAATAAAAACCATTGTGTTAGTGACACCATTTTCCACCCGTCTGTTTACTGGTTACAGACAAAGCATTCAATCGAGGCTGCGAGTTTCAAAGGATTATTACTCGGGCTACCTGCAAGGTAGGCCGAGTCTAGGTTTCGGTTTTCTATCTATCAGTCTATCTATCTATTTATCCTAGGTGATCTCGGAAAACGCGCGCAATGCATTCTTGTAGTTGATCAGGCGGTCCATTCTTCAAGTTCAAAACATTGATATTTAATAGAAAACAAGCGTAAAATCACTTCCCAAAAGATTTATTTACCCTGCTATTGAGTTACTGCTCTTTGAAATTACTTTTGTTTAGGTATTTTGGCCTTTTTTCTTCCAAAACTTTCAAAATTTTGACACAACAATTTCTTCTCGATGGACCGCCTGACCAAAATTCTAAACGCGCGCTGATTGGTCAAATATTGATGAGCTGTCAAATCGAGATCACCTGTTCTATCTATCTATTGTCATGTCACGATTTCACATGACGTAATCCATTATCCACAGGTAGCCCGAGTGAACGCCCGTTAGGCTTCTAGTATAAATTTAAACCTCGCAGCCTCGATTCATTTGAATGCTTTGTGCTTGTCATTGAACCGATTACGGAAAGTAGTGAATATTGTGTCTTGAGCATTACTGGCAAAAATAAAATAAAAGAAATGTGATCTAAAATGGAGAATGCTGAATAGGTTTATTGGAATACCCTTTAAAAGTGCATCTTCAAACCAATACATGTACTAAGTATTTTGTATGAAATTAGTCGTATATCTGATATATAAATAATAAGATGATATAACATCACGCTTCGAGAATATCATATTCACACCCCTCCTCGCTATAGGAAGACGGTCAATTTAAAGCAGGTGCCCCCAACCCTATTCCCCTCCCCTCCCCTATTTTTTTAAGTTGATATTTTAGTATCCAATCACGGAATATCGAGGAGTATGTCTATTCATCACATACGCGCAAAGCATTATATTACTTGAGTCGCAAGTTGCTTGTATTACCAACCCGTGCAACTATATAATTATAATGCACGACTTTGTGGACGAAGTAGAAGCTTTTTCTACTTTTGAACATAGAACATTTGTTGTTCGCGGGGTGGTAATGCGAGCAAAATTTGCTCTACAACTTGCAACGCAACAATGTTGTGCGACAAGTTGCACGAATTCGTACAAATTTGTTGTCCGTATTTCCGCACCAAAGAAACAGTGCAAGTAATTTAACTAGAACACCAATACAATATCACGCAGAGATAACAAAAAGAATTGTATTACTGAGATGTGTCACGCTCGAAATATAATCAAAGGGGTGATATCACGTGGACATCAAAACAGATCAATAGACCTGAAGCATACCACAATCCTTTTCAGTAGCCTCTTTTGTTGTGTTAATTTTTATTATTGTCTTCGAATTCTCAAAGGAGTTTTAACGTTTCAATATGAAAAGAAAGTTTGAAAAGGATGATGGTACTGGAGGTAAGAAACGTCATCATGCTTCAGGTCTATTTGAAGGACAAAACAAAAAATTGAAAAAAACTCCTGAAGATTGAAAAACCTATTGCTTGCCCTCCAAATTGATCTGCATTTCAAAATTCTGCAAGGGGAGTGCATTTAGTACAAACGTGACGTTACAGTGACGCAAGAAAATAACACACCATTTGCATATAACTATATATGAACATGAATGAAACATGACAACGACTAACTATAAGCACTTATACATACAGCTTAATAAAGACAGATAATTTGTACATTTATATACGTTCAGCGCAATTAATCTTGCATTTTTTAGCGATAGACTTCCTTGCTTGGGTGCAATGTTACCTCATTCAGACCACGTGTCATTCACTTCACCATTGGCATGGCATTACATTGTGGACTGCTTAGGGAATACTTTAAAATTGGCGTCCATTTTCCCCCCCTAATCAGTTCGTTCCACAATGCACTGCATTGCCAACTTGGCCCAGTTTTTGCTCAGCCTCGTAAAAGGCTAATAAGGTTTCTCTTAATGCCTGTTTACAATAGCAATTTTGTAGCGCGATACGGCCTGCAAAATTTTCGGCGATTTTATCGCAACCCCAAATCTCGCGTGTAAACAGCCGGCAATTTCACGGCGATTTCATGGCGAGAGCTCGCAGGTTTGTCGCAGCAAATTCGAACATGCTCGAAATTTTAGTGCAAACCGCTGCAAATTTCACTTGAAAAGAACCAAAATATTGCCATCCCTATCCCCGTGGGAAAAAAAATGGGCACTGCTGACGCGGCCGCGTCTGCATGATCGAGTGTAACAAAATTGCATCAAATCGCTTTGAAATCGCCATGAAATCGCCGTGAAATTGTAGGCTATTTACACCGAGATTTGGGGTTGCGATAAAATCGCCGAAAAAATTGCAGGCCGTATCGCGCTACAAAATTGCTAGTGTAAACAGGTCTTTACAACTGGTGTTTATCAGTGAGCAAAGAAACTATACTCAAGGGAATGACGCGTAAACTGAAATTGGGTCTATTCACAGTATCAGCGAAAACAACATTTCAACACTATACTTTCATAGCTGGGAGTTCATTCTCAAACCTTAAACAAATTACCCACAATTCCTTGAGCCCTCTATTCAAGATGGCGGACGTCTCTCATAATTCCTTGGGCCTTTAATTCAACATGGCGGACACTGTTGACCATTTAACTCAACTTAAGGATGCATATAGTTTCCCATAATTCCTTGTTCTCCAATCCAAGATGGCCGTTGTCTAGTCCCAGAATTCCTCTGAAGATTGACGCCACAGCATTGGAAATTTTTCAAAGTAGAATACGACTCGTCATGGAAACAAATACAAGACATAAAGTCCTGAAAACGAATTTCCACTTATCTGCGGTATTCCTTGATGCAGTGGACTTATAGCCCAGTACATTGTGCCGTGTTGTCGCACGAGTGTGAGCAGAAGTGTCTGCTAGCGCTGGTCGAGTTGTAAATTTTGGTTCTCCGAGATTACAGTAATCTCTGTCACAGCAAAGAATGTCACATTTTTGAACAGCTCCCCCTAAAGTGTGATTATATCTATCACACATCATATTTTTGAGGTCTTTACAGCCGTGACTGATGCTACAGTTCTTGTCTAGGTGAGTGAAGTTCGATCCATCTTGGCTTGCAATGACCATTCGATACGTAAAACAAGAATCGAACACGTCTCCCAGTTCGTGGTCCTTGCTGCAGTTGATAACCGTTTCTTTGCAGTCCATTCCGTTGTGATCAGGATCGCACATAATACATTTGATAGAGGCAACTGTGGATGAAATAGGAGACATAAGATACAGTGGGGTTGTAATATAAGTTAGATAAAAATCCCAATGGACCCCCACCCACCCACTAACCAACACCGACACCACCAGTAGGAGGCTTCATGTAATTTACAATAGCTTGTGATCGAGCAAAGAGCCCGCCCCGCAAATTTAATATAATGAGGCAAACTAGCGGTTTTTCGGGGCGGTGCGCATGAATTGGTAATGAGACTACCTGTTATATGTTTTAACCTAACGACCATAACCGCTTAAGAATAAAATTCAATGGATTTCAAGCCATAAGCAAATAAAAGCTAAACAATAATTTCAAGCTACATGACTTATTTTAGAGTGATTGCCCTTCATCTGTGAATGCCATTTAGAAGATGATGATGTTTTAAAAAATGATCCTATAATGAATGAGCAATCTTCTGCTTTAAGGAGGGGTGCACGTGCACCCAGTAAAATGCATTTTTAAAGTTTTCCCGTTAAGTAGTATTACAAAGTCAAAGAAATAGGGCGCAATCGGAAAATTGTGGTATAAATAAAAAAATTGAAAAAACAACTGTGTAAATAAATAGGCTATTACAGAATTTTATATCTTGATTATACTGTTTGAGGAGAATGAAATTCTAAATTAAGACACCGTAAAACACATGAAAAGAAGTGTTTTGCTATTCATGATAGTAAAACACGCCTATGACAGGAAACCATAGTAAATGATGGTTAAACTCTTGATAGTAAAGAAAGGAAATGCGCAAATAAGGCAAGTCACTATATAGAATTTAGAACATATAGAAGAAATGGTTGAGGACACTATTTATTTCACTCATGACGTATTATAGCGTGTAAAATATGATAGAATAAGAAGTAAAATACATAGGTTTTTTGCCGTCTTTCTGCTTTCAGCTGCAACAAACGGTTTACAACCTTTGTGAGAGGATTCGTATACTTGCGCTCCTATATAGAGCAGATTTCGTATGAGTGTGAAACGTACCGGGCCGTGCCGTGTCAGTGTCTTTGCCGTGATTTCTAGAAAAACATTCGAAATTTCTGCCATAACCGTGCCGTGCCGTGACCGTGTCGTTTTCACAGTCATATGAAAACTTCTCTAAAGCACGCTCTCGTAAAATTTCCGTCAAAAATAAAATTCAGAGCGCACGCGCGGAAAAATGACGTAAGCATTTAGATACTCTCAAAAATCATGCCTGCTCATAATCGACCAATCAGAGCTCGCGCGCTAGAACTCGGTTATTCTATAATTCCTCATCACAATAATAAAATTCAAGTGAGTGTTATTCATTCAACAAGGTAGGACGTGACTTGCTAATGATGTGTGACCGCGGAATACAAGTTCCAATTAACCCTCCAATCAACGAGGCGTTCTTCTCGAGTTGTTAGTAGATCAATGTACAGATATGAAACAAATGACGAGGACAGCCTAGACACTACCGTTTTGTTTGAAATTCGTAGGGACCTTTGATGAAACCGCGGCTAGATTGTTAGATGATAGCTAGAACTAGACAAGTGTTCTGGTAGTTTTCTTTGTCTCTGCTGTTTTTCTTGCACTTAAAAGTTTTTAAAGTTGGATGTAATAACTTCACCTTTTCTATATGAACAGCACTAAAGGCCATCACCTTAACTTTACGAAAATTTAGAGCCAGCCATGAGTGATATAATTAATAGGTAAAGCTATTGACTAAACAACAGATGCAATATGAGAAATACAAAGCACGGAAAGTGTGCGTTACAATCCTATTAATTTTATTCTAAGTGATCCTGACTAGCTTCGTAGAGTATACTATCTGGGGCCCCAGAAGGGTGACGCTTTGGCTAAGGATCTCTAGTTTATGGGCAAGGTAGAAAATTGATTAACTCTCCACCATCAATAACTTCAACACTCAAACTCAGACCCGAGAAGTACTTCTAACTAACGGTGCTAAGTAAAAGTTCTCGTTCATTTGTCAACACCGATATCTTCTATCTACATTATACAGTTGTACAAATTGGAAGCGAGTTTTATTGATATAAAGTACTTGACACAGAAGAGGTTCGTCGCACAAATTCGTCGAGCATTGATCCCGGTTCACAAGAGCCTGTCCATGACTGTTAATCATTGTAGACTGAACCGCCAAGTTTATTTGGATTGATAAGCTTTAAGGCAATGCTTTCTCATATAATCATCGAGTCTCTTTTCATGGTGCTTTTGGTCTTTTAGACCTTAATCAAAAATGATTGGGAAACTTTAGAAATTTGACTTGAGATGAAACATTTTCATTCTGTGCCTCATAATCAATAGTACCATGGATTTTGAGAGCAAGAGTATCTGATATCTTGGCAAGCACTCCTTTGTAGTATTGTACAGTCTCTTCCCGTACGGTGAGACTGATACAGTGACAGATATCTTTTAGCCATACCACGTGCACACAGGAGTGGTCTCTGCCTCCTTTGTACACCGCCACAGAGACCAATCGGATCAACGATTTAATCATAGAAATATTCTGATATTAGTTTCAGAATAATTTCTCTGAGAGCAAAACTGAGTTCCATTTTGGTGACTAGAAGGAGGAGCCGTACAAATCCAAAGACTATATTTTCCCATCTTGGCTCAGCAAGGAGCCGAAGTGTCTTCAATATGACACTCGGTATCAGATCCACAATCAAGTCGAATTTTCTAATTAAATCCCTTCTTATATTGGCAATCATGAATCATTGATCTGAGAAACCAAAGGTTCTGTTCTGTCTGTAATAACGAGAAAGCGAGGAATGCCGTCCCGACGTGGCGCGTACGGGTGGGTGAAGGTTGGTTGAGATTATCAGATTGGGAAGAATGATAAAATTCTTGCTTTGACTGTATTTATTAAATCTTTTGATGATTTTAATCTCCTTGGTTTATCAATCCGCGCGTCGTATCTCGGAATTTGAAAA
>OCZR010161318.1:0-22380 GCA_900234385.1 Anemonia viridis | reverse complement strand
AGTTTCATAGGCAAGTTTACTAGCTCTACTTACTATAATATCATTCACTCTTGTGTCTACTGCTTCTGAGTAAAACACTGGATTGTCAAAGTTTCCAAATGCATGTAGCAACTTGGTAGTAATCCTTGTAACCTTGTGACTAAGATCTGTGGATAAAGTATATGTCAGAAATACGTCAAAATGTAACAAACAAACCATTGGAATTCCACTAGTCGGAGGTCATTGCAGTGGCAGCTCGACAGTTGTTCTGAGGGTTTTATTGAACCACACTTCGTGACATCTTCTGAAGCCAATCAATGTTTATTACACTGAGAAGAATGACATTGGAACCCCCTTTCTGAAGCAGATCATACATGCATGCTTTTTTCTGTCGTGGCCATTTTGGAACATTTTTTAGAATATTTATTATCATTTTTATTATTATTATTATTTTATTTTATTTTTTTTATTTTTTGGAACATTTAAAAAAAATTTTTTTTTGGCCATTTTGGAACATTCTTTAATTGATCCACCAATGTTAATGTACATGTACATGTAAGGAATATTTGAGGTCAAAAGTGTCACAAATGATAAAAAAAAATTATAACGAATAGTTGTGGAAGTTCATTCTTATGAGGGAATTTGAGGCCCTACCTGGTGCTTTAGATAGTAAGTCATCAAGTAACTTCTCTAGAACAGAAGTCTGGGCTACCATCAGCTGTATGACATCATTGAATAAACAGTTCTTTATATCCAGGTTGGATTCCATTGTATCATCAGTCTGTGTGGTGAAAAGCACACATGCAAAGGAGAGTTCTGCCAGACTTGACAATAAACAAGGTGATATACCAGGATGTTGATGGTCATTTACTGACAACAGACTATAGCTGAGAAAAAGGAAAAAATAACAATAAATGGACTTGACTTTCAGCTAAAGAGTATCAGTTGGTTCGCTGGTTAAGTTAGTTGTTCCTGCTGTCCAACTTGGTTGCCATCAAATGGCTGGGAAAAACTATTAAATAACATCTAAAATACAATGTACAGCTAAGAGTCTTCTGTTAAAATTATACAGTACCATGTACACAGCTGCAACAAACTATCAGCCACTGTCAAGGGCAGAACTTTTGATTCTTTCTGAAACAAAGAAGAAAGTAGAGATCAAGGTGTGCATGCAGCAAATATAATGAAGTCAAAACCTCAAGTCATACCAGGGTTTTCATTACGACAGGGTCCATGAGGTGGAGAAGTTGATCAGCACTCTGTAATTGAGTATATGTACTGCAAACAGTCTATAATAAATAACATACATGTATGATTATAAACAGCAAGGTTAGAAGTTTCCCAGTACCCATTTGTCCAGAGACTATCCATTTACAATTGCTGTTTAACAAGGCAGCCCTAACCAGTGTTTGGAATCTGTACAAATGTATATACAAGCTGGGGGACTGCACCAATGGGAGACCTATAGTACTATTAGTGGAAGCCTGTATAAATTTTCTTTTCTTTGAATGTTTCAGAGAATGTCTAGAGAATGTCTACATCACACTAAGTCCCAAACTCCTCCAAGATTCCCATATTAGGGAAACCTATGAAGAGAGGTTCCTTTAAAAATCTCAGGCAATGTGCCAACTGTTTTCAGTGTGAGGCCCTAAAGAGCATTTTTTACATGGCTAAAACAAAACCTGTTGACCTGGATCACACTAGTGACACAATCATGAGTGTAACGACATACACATACAAGCACAGAGTCTTTCATGGTAGTTAATAACCCCTTGATATTTTGGACAGAGCAAAACAGTCATCTATGGGTTGCGTATGTCAATAGGCTTATGCTTGTGTTGTTAGTGTGAACCAGGCTTATGATATTCAGGGTTTTGATATTTTTACCTGTAAGATATCTTGATGTCTGGTCCAGCACTTTGTTATGTCACTGTCTTCGACAATCTTGTATGACAACCTAGGAGTTGAATTTACAGAAACCTCAGTCATACTACATTGGGAAAAGAGAATTGCTTAAAGAAGATTATTTTTAAAATGAAATGAAATGCTGCAAACATACAAAGCTGTTTCTCCATCATTTGCTTGAATGTTGTGAAGGTCTTCCTTGCTATAACCTGGAAATACATAGACATTGAATCAAATCTTAATTTAACAACACTAAATAATAAGAATCAATAGGAAGTACATGGTTGAATTTGGGTAAGGAGTTTTAACTCTGAATTGACCCAATTATACATTTACAATCCATTTGATTGGAATATTTTCCCATTTCACATCACATGCATTATTCCCTGGTTGAGGAAAGTTTCCATGGAAACTAGTAATCATGAGTAAACAACATGTGGGCTGCATCAGTGTGTATTTAACAAATTAACCAATAAAAGGAAATATTATAGTACTACCTGTACAGTATTTTCACTCCAACAAAGGGTGAAAACTTGAAATATCAGTGCAGTTTAGTTTTTTTTTTATGGTGATTACAAATTTTCTGTTATTGGTTGTTGAAGTTTAATCCATGTAATGTAGCTTCTCTAGTATTATGAGTAAACAAAGAAACAATACTCAAAAGAATCACATGTACAGGTGATCTAAAATAGGACACAGTGTTTTACCTATTGCCACACTAAAGAGAAAACTGAGATAGGAAGGCAAATTGAATGCTGATATCACGTCAAGAAATCCACAGCTTCCAGGAGATCTTGGAGAAAGAAATATATAGATTATGGCAAAATGAAGTTTTGGTCTGCTGTTGGTCTTCCTCTTTGTCACATTTTGATATTCACTATGACAATCTGAAAAGTACATGTACACTTACCCTTCAAAAAACAATCCCAGCCCACCCTAATTAACAATTCCCAACCAACAGCCCCCCCCCAAAAAAAAAGCAATCCCCAACCAAAAGCCTATACATGTATGTTAAAAATTTATAAGAAGTATCTTCCACTTTATCCAGCTGCAAGTCTAGATGTTGGACCATGGGTATGCAAACCTTTCGTGGCCTATCGAGGGGGAGGGGTAGGTATGGGTATGCCCCTGGTACTGGCCTGGCTCCTTATGTCCACATGGTGCTACGGTACAGAAAAAATGCTTCGGTCAACAAAAGTGTACCTGTAGTGCAGAACTTGAATCAAGTATCTAACAGTATCAGCAGGAACAACTCGTTGGTGACAACACAATGCTAATGTCTGCAGAAGACTGTTGTTGATTGCAGGGAGGGTGAAGAGAAGCTCAATGGTAGTGCTTTGAATCTCTTGGCTGAGTGTACAAAATGGACCAGACATAGGATCTAAAAGTACAAAAGATATATATAGTCATACCAACAAGAAAAACATGATGGGGTACTTAATGAGCAGCCCACCCATGTTATCATTTGACTGTTGCCCAACTATCAGTCAATTACTGTATCAGCCAACTGTTGGTCAACATGGTACAGTAGATAGTCAGCCAAGCATCAGGAAGTTCAAGGCCAATGCTTGGCTGACAATCGACTGGCAGTCAGCTGACATATATTGGCAGATCATAAAGTAAGATTACCAAAATCAAGATTTTGAAGAAGTATCCAAGTCTGCCATACAGGTGTAGGCATTTTTCAAAAGCATTTACTGTAGCTATAAAAAGATCTCATCTTGGTTTAAATTTTTTCTACTTTAACTCATAACCTATTTTTGTTTCTACAAACCTAGGAAAATGTTTAGTTGCTTCTGCAGGTCTTTCTGTTCAATGTCACCTGAGTTTTGTTTCATCAGCCTGGATAATACTTTGAGTACTGTGAATGTCATCTCTGGGCTTGACATCTTTAGTTGTACCAGCAGTTTAGGAAGGGTTGATATCCATTGTTTTAGTTGCCCTTGCCAACCCCTATCATTTGGCCAGAGTTTGAATATCAATAGATGAAAAAATTTTTGATGTGAGAGGGGATGGAAGGACGTATGTATACATGTATGGAAGGGTAATAAGGTGGATGAATAGATGGATTTATGGCTGATTGGTGATTGGACTGATGAAAAAAACAACTTGTCATCGCTAATCACCACCTCAAATACAGTGGTGGTGCAGCTCAACGGGGTCGAACTGAAAGCATGAGAAGGCGCCTCTGGCTGCTGCTATACAGTCCATGTATGACCCTGGAGCACAGCTCTAATCAGTTTGAATTAGTTAGGGTTGATTTGAGAGGAGGGAGGAAAAACGGGAGAACGTCCGTAAAAACCCTCGGAATCAGAAAGAGAACCAACCAACTCAGCTCACATGGGGAAACTGGGAATCGAACCCAGGACCTCAGAGGTGAGAGGCGAGCGTTTTACCACCACGCCATCCTGACTCCCCCTGATGATATAGTGGCATCATCAATAATTCTGATCTGAATTATTTTGCACTTTGTACATTGGTGGATGGATACATGAATGGATAAATTATTGGGGGCCAGTCTGGTGGATGAATAAACTGATTGTGGATGGGTTGTATGGAATGGATCGAGGAATTGATAAATGGACAATGACTTTCTTGTTCTGACGTAAGGATCAATAAAATCAATGTATCAAACATACCTAACAACAGTCTTTTGCCCTCTTAACAAATTGGCAAAGAATTTCAGCAGCATATTCTTCATTCCAGACAATAAGTGACTTGACTTATACAACTTGTACAAAGCACTCAGGATCCTATCAGCTGAGTTACCTTCCTCTTGACTGGTTGCTTCTTGCAATACCTTCTCTACATAAACCAAGAGCCCTTTCAGTTGATCAAGACTCACTTTATCTCTAATGCCTTGATCTAAAGACTGAACCACAAAATCTTCCAATTGCTCCATCCAGTTTTTGTTTACTTGTTTAGCTGAGATTGATGTGCTGTAAACAAAATATGACATCACTTCACAGACAGAAATGTTCAAAGTCATGGCTAAATTATCAGAACTTGCTTCATGGGCCTTTGATTTGCCTTTGGCTTTTGAATGAAGAGAATCCTGGAATGGAAACAGCTTCATAAAATGCATGTTGAAATCTTTGAAATACTGTGAAACAAGCCAAATTCTCAGCATATCTGAGTCACTATCTTCTTCCATTTTGAACAACTTTTGAAGAAGAACCTTTAGTATGTTCATGACAGTCAACATGATTGACAGATTGACAGCTGGTAGAGCATTATCAGGGAGTGACGTGGAAAGCTGTGAAGGATTACACTCAACCCAAAACTCCAGAAGAAGTGGAACAATCTTTTGCATGAATTCTTTAACGTCAGCTTTGCCACTCAATTCCCTTGTGTCTTTGTTGTTCGGGCCACTATTTCCCAGAGAAATTGTCTGCTCTCCAATAGTAAATAAAGAAATCTTGGGCTCTTTGTCATTCTCATAAAGTAGAGACTTGTAAGTCAGCTTTGTTCTGCTAAATCTAGAATACTGACAGCTAGAGCATGACTCCATTGAGAAGTCTGTCTGGACTGGGGCATTAATTTCAGCATGAAGTGCCTTCAAAAATTCATATAATTGAGTCAAAATTTTGAGTCTTGCCTTAGGCGAAGAAAGTTTTCCTTTAGGATTTACAGCAATTTTAGTGCTGCCTTTCGCACTCTTTTGGTTCAAGGTTCCTCCACTATGTTGTGATATCAAACCGATAAAATTATCAAGAAGTTGACTTGAATTTGCTGTTATTTGTCTTGGGAAAAGCTCTAGAAAAAGAGAGAAAAACTCAAGTGATTCTAGCTGAATGTCCTCATATATGTGCGACATAGCACAGCTCAGGTATGCAACAAGAAGAGAAAGGAAGGGGGCTGCTTGATTGGATTGGAGTTGAGGAAGAATATAGCGGAAAAGAAGTAAAAGTGAATGACGCACATCTGAGTCTGTATCTGTCATTTTTGCAGGAATAGAACCTAAAATTAAGCTTAGGTTTTCGTGAAAAATGTGAAGGTGTTGTTGAAAAAGACTTCTTAGTCCAAGAAGAGCTTCTTGTCTGACTGTTGGACTGTAATGACTTAGGTGAGGAATGAGGTCCTGAAACAGAATTAAGACATGATTAATGATAACATTCGGTAAGTGCATGATTACAGTATAATAGTGCAACAAACCACCTATATTTCCTATTCAAATTCTCCTGAAATTCCATGTTTTTTCCCTCACCTTCAAACCCTGTTTCCTAGTGTTAGTAAGCTGGCCTTCTTTGGTCAGGTCTTGCGATGGAATAACAATTCCTTGTGATTTGAAAGACGTCTGCGTCTCATTAGTCCCTTTGGGCAGCTTCTTGCCGACCTTGAGCTTAACCTTTTTGAAGTCTTCCTCTCTCTGTTTCTTCTTTCTTTTATTTTTTCCCATTTTTGGGAGACTAGAAAATCAAGAAAGACTGTCTGTTCTTCTTGACTTCAAAATTCTCACCTCACGTGCACTTGAACCCGCGATGGCTGCCACTAGCGGCTCATCCCATGAAACTAGGACATGCGCAGTGACACCATCATTTTTGAAGGTCTCTTTTTAAGCGCGAACAAGATGGCGGCGTCCATGATGGGACTTGGAAGAACTTCTATGAAGCTGGCTTTGTGAAATATTCCACTTTGGTAAGATAGCTAAAATGTAACTGAGACTTAAATGATTAATACTTCTTTATTTTTTTGTCCATTTTCTTGGACCTTTTCGCCTTTCTGACCTCAAATGTGGTGCTGAAGTCTGTGTCAGCCAACTTACTCTCGCAAAGCTTGTGTAACGTGCGTGACAGTTGTCCTAAATGAATGAGCTTTTCTTCATTAGTTTTACTAAACATGTAGCTTAACTTGTAGCTTAAAATGCTAACTGAGAACCTCTTTTTACATTTAAGTGACAGTTTCTGGGCATTAAGCTCATTTTTCAATGACATTGAGTGAAGAAAAACTTCATTGTAAAGAATCATATTTGACGCTTACAGTATGGGTAATATCGTCGTGTACGGGAATCCTCAGGGGAACCTATTCAAATACAAATTTTCCGTGATTACTCGTGTATACTTCGCTCTATATGATATTATATATTCATAATTTTGCCAAATCTTAATGAACTAATACTTCAAATAGCAGAAAAAAAAGGAGTGCAACCCAAGCAAAATCACTTCGTGGTGTACTGGTTAGGTTTAGGGTTAGTGGTTGGGATAGCATATACATATAGGGTTCTCAGGTTCAATACTTTACAAGTCCACTTCCAAAATCCTCAAAAAAACTGCAAGTCCCACTCGTGTGTCTGGAAACCTTCGATGCACTTGGTTAACCTGTACACAACGATAGATGCTTATGTCATAATAATCCTTTTTACAGTTCTGTTTATTAACCACAAGTAATAGTTTCAAGTCGAAGTTGGAGTAACTGCACATGATAAAACTATAATTTATCATGCGCGGTTACTCCAACCTCAACTTGAAACTACATGTATTATTCATGGTCACTGGACGGAACTGTAAAAGGGATTACTATCAACTATGGTTACTGTAACAAGTGCATTGGACACCACATCACCCTAGCAGTTTCATAGTGATCTTAAGAATGTGAATTTATTTTTCTAAGGCATTAGTTTTCACATCTAGTCTGAGGGGAACTGCCTAGGGGAGTGTGCTAAAATACCTTGATTCCATGAGTAAAAGATTCTGCCAGTACCATTGCCCATAGTTAACCACTGAAGCTAGTTTTATATTTTGTTTCTGTAATCAATGTAGCCTTGATGACCTGAGAATGGCTAGTGGTACCATTCCTCAGGTACAACACAACACCCCAGAAGGGATAATCAAAAAGTGTACAACCTATGCGAACCTTGTCACAGAAGCATCAATAGGTGAGTATACACCTGTTTCAAAAAAGATTGTCACCGCCAAAGATGAAAGGCGATAGGTTCTTCCAAGACGGAAAGGATATATTATGGGTATTCAACTAAACACAAATAACTGAGGCCTTTAATGGTTTCATGGACTACAAACAACAAGGAATGTAGGAGAATAAGAAGCAGAAACACAGTCATTATTCCAGCTATTCTTGGATCTTGGAATGACCTATTTCCTATTTCCTATTACATTTTTGAAATCGGTACATAATATGTACAGTAGGAGTACACAAATACTTGGAAATATAGTTATGAATTTTTAAATTGATTAAAATGGGTTAATCAAGTATGGATTGCTAAATATTTGGGTGGGATTCAGGGAGTAGTGGTTAATTGGCTTTTTGGAGTTGGAAAAGTGGAAATTGATAAAAACTTGACAAGAATGACAAGTAAAACCTAGAATTCAAAAATTCATGTCTATATTTCCAAGAGTTAGTCATCAATGATTCTATATTTGTTCAGGAATTCATGTTATACCATACCCAAGAACTGGTTTTATGCCACAGTTTTAGATATTCAATCTCTTATTTTAGCCAGCATTGCATTATTTTAATATTGGGTCAAAAATCAGAAAGACTGCTTTTTATCTTTCATTTTTCATAGCTGATGAAAACAAGCTAAAAGCAGCTCAAGAAATAAGTGAAAATTTTGAGGTTGGTAACCAAGAATTGTTTTTGTTTAAATAGCTTCTTTAACCTACTTAAATGCATTGTTTTGTTTGCCATGTGCTGATTAAGGCATGTGGTGATAGGTTAATAACTGCAATTTGCAGTATTGGTAGTTGCAAGTTGCCACTCTTTAGAATTTGCATTTTCATTGCCACTAATCAAATAAGTATTGATTGATGGCAGAAAACAACCATCTTCACAACAGTAGCTAGTAATGGGAGCTGTAAATGTGGTCAATAAAATAAATTGTTCCCATGTACAGTACCATCTCACTGTTCCCCACATATAAACTGTCACTTTCTTTCAGTAGTAAAACAACAATTTGTTTGATTGACAGTAGTCTGTACGTTGCTCTTATCAATGTGACCTGGGTTTGAATCCCACTGAGCTTAGTGTCATCCCACTTAAGCTCACATGTCGCACATGTGTTGGCTCTCACACCTCGTCCTGTGGGAGCCAACACACGGCAACCATCGCCTTGGTCGGCCATCAACAACTCTGGTAGACACTCTATGGAATGACACCAGAGCGACCTATGCCATAGAGCTTACCTCCTGCATACTAAACTGAAGTGACTCGAGCCCTCACTGCGAAGTTTTGGCTACGGCCGCCCAGATGATGATAATGAGCTTAGTATCATACATGTACATTGTATGTTTGTAGAGCTGCTTGTTGGTTCTCTTCTATGCTTTGAGGGTTTTTTCACTCGTCGTCCAGTTTCACTCCCTGCACAAAAATAAACTTCTCATAAATATTTTTCAAATTTTTTTCACCTTTTTCTTGATCAGAGAAGTACTGAAACTACCATAACCATTGGTAAGAATACTGCCTCAAATACAAAAATATTATTTATATTTTTTGACTTGGCAGACTATAGTTCAATCTTCGAGTTATCCTGCATTTCTGGAACATGCCATCCCAAAATTCCTTCTGTTCCTTAGAGAAGGCGAGCCGCAGTTTGTTGCAGAAAGCACTGTACAGGTTTGTTAATTGGATTACATTTAGTTTATTAACCTACAATAATTTCTCAAAAGTAAATTAGCATTTTCTCAGCAATTTTATCACATTTGCAATATTAAATATCATTTGGACTGTGATGGTTTTTCTACCATTATTTGAGATTCTTTTGGAATTAAGATATTTATTGCACAATGTAAATTTTTAGCATTATAATATATTTTGAAGATTATTGAAATAATATTTATTTTTTTGATTTTTTGATACAAAATATTTATTTATAATTAAAAATGCTGTTGTTTTTTATTTTGCTTTTAGCAAATTCGTAAGTTGCTTCTAGAAATCCTTCACAGAATTCCTACAAATGAACACCTTCGAGCACATTTCAAGGTTAGTAGATTCTTTTCCAGAATCAGTTTTGTTATCCCTGATATGTGTAACCTGTTTTTTGTATACCGGTAATTATTAGAGAAATTATTTTATAAATGACAGGTCATATTACTTTTATTATTCCACAGTCCATGCTTTCATTAATGTTTCATCTGTTGGAGGTATGTTACCCTGTTAGGATTATTAAAGTACTTGGATAAGGAAAGTGTAATGGATATTTTGTTTATTGTAGTGGTATTACTTCACAACGGACCATATTATGGCTGCCCAGTGTAGACAATCAGGCAGTGAGCAAAAATATGTACTGTAGAAGTCACTCAGTCATGTCCTCAAAGATTCAAACTATTTTTTACTCTTTGTATCCAAAATAGCTAGGAATTTATGTTGTGTTGTAATAATGGTGATTGTAACCATGAACTTGATGATTACCGGTACATTGTATTTAACACAGTAGCTTAAAAGCAGATCTATGGCTTCTACTATCAATAATGATACTACACTGTTATTGCAGAACAGATCTAATGTCATTGTTCTTTTTCTAGATTGAAAATGAAGAAAATGTACTTGTTTGCCTTCGAATAATAATAGAGTTACATAAACAGTTTAGGCCTCCTCTTCAGGCAGAGGTAAGATAAGATAATTATATTGAATATTGACCTTCTTTGTCCAATAAACCACCTTAGCACTTCACTGAAAATTATATACTTTGCTTCCAAGTGCCAAGTGCATTTTTCCTATAAGCCTATACCCCAAATGTGACAGTGTCTAGGATGATCTTTCGGCATGTGTATGGCTAAATACAGTAACTCATAGATCATGGGATTAAGAGTATTGGGAATTTAAAAAAAAAATGTCCTAAAGTTTTGCACATTTTTGTTTTAGATTCAACACTTTTTACAGTATGTTAAAACTATCTACAAAGAACTGCCTGTCAATGTCGTAAGTATTAATAAAAGAATTTATTATTCTCGATAAACAAAATTTATTATCAATGATGATGATGATGATGAGGAGGAGGAGGAGGAGGAGGAGGAGGAAGAAGAAGAAGAGGAAGATGACAATGATGATGATAATTATAATGCATTAAATTCTATCCTAATGAACTCTAAGTTACATAATGTACTTTGTTTTATCTTGAATAGAAGCAACATTTTGAGGTGGTATCCATATCAGCAACTGGATTCCTTCCTACTGAGAGTCAAGGGAATACTCTACCAGGATCATCATCCCAGGGAAATACCCCTGTTGGTACACCAGCAGCTTCTCCCATGAGTAGTGGGGATGGGGGTGGAGGAAAGACAGGACAACAGGTTAGAAACTATTCACTTCAAAAGTCAAAGTCCTTTTCAGCTTAGTATATGCAAATTGCCCATTTCAGACCACATGTCATTCCCTAGAGACATGTTCTTTTGATAAGATATTTACACAGGGAAGAATCAACTCCCAAGAGTCACATAACGTGGTCTGAAATGTGCACAACAAACAATGAAGCTGAAAAGCTCTATTCAAATACATGTATTTTGATGTGTTAAAGGCATGAACACATGCTGTGACACATTGCAACTTGCAAGGTCACTTGGAATCGTAAGGTATGGTCACCAAGTTCTCTGTTTACACAGCTGATGAAATATCAAGCTCATTGCATGTTGTTGGCCAAGAGAGTGTCATTTCACTGCAAGCAATTAATGTTTCAATATTATTTGTATAACTCATTTTCCTCTTCAGTCTATGATGCAATGTTGCTGGTGATGTATGGGTGGACGCATGGTGAGATCTGCCCCAGGCAAAGTCTCATCATGTGTCATTGCTTCAATTGTTTTAGAGTTTAACAAGGTTAAATTTTGATTTTTTTTTTGATTTTGCAGACAACTATACCAAAAGCCATCAATTCTCTCAAGGTTTTGGCTGAGTTACCAATTATTGTTGTGCTAATGTATCAGGTAAGGTATACTTGTGGTTGTTGATGCCATAGGCTACTCATCCTACAGTGTATCATGATCCATCCCTCCCCCCTCCCCACACACCCACACACCCACAAAACACATATATTCATTCATTGATCAGAATGTCAAATTGTCATTTGCTACTTTGTCAATCAATTCCATCCCATCCCATCTATAAAGTAAATCTTTTGTGTCCCAGAGCACCTAATAATATCTCCAGCACTTTTCTTTTTCTCCCAACTGCCTGTCCATATATCCATCCATGCCATTCATCCCATTCCATCCATCTGTCCATCCCATCTATTCATCCATCAACCCATCCCTCCATTCATTCATCCATCTCATCCATTCATTCATTCTTCCATTTTCTTGTCTATCAGTTGGTCTGTCCATCATCTATTAATTCCATTCCACACATCCATTTATCTTTCTTATCCCAATGCATCCAATTCCATCCCATTTACCCATCCATCTATTTAGTTCTCCACCAATCCCACTCCACCTACCTAACCACCCATTCAGCTACCAAATTGTGTTCAACTAATGATATTTTCATCTCATATTTATTCCTAGCTTTACAAACAGAATGTTTATACTGTTGTAGCTGATTTCATTCCCCTGGTTATGAACACCATTGTTCTACAACCATCTTTAAATGCAAGGTAACCTGCTTTATTTATTCCTTCCTTCCTTCCTTCCTTCCTTTCTTTATTGCTTCCCCCCTTTAGTTCTTTACTAAGGTTAAGGAGAAATTACAGAGAAATGAAACTTTATTTCAATATTTCCCTGGTGGAAATCTAGAGCAGAATCCTGGCCAAGATTTACACTGGGGTTACCAGATTTTGTTTAAACTGCTGAACCCACATTTTGATGCACAGCAATTAAATGGAATGAGTTAATGATATTTTGGCCCTTCATAGTACTTTATAAATTATTCCAAGCAGCAAAAGCATCTAATACTTATGCATCTTACAGGTAGTTGTTGAATCAAGATCTTAAGTGATTGCTTTCTACTTACGTTTGGAACATAGTTCCTTCTATAAGTGGTCACATGGCTAAGTGGTCTAAGGTCATGGGTTCAATTCCCTCCAGGAGCTTTGAAATTTTTCAGGGAAAAAATATTGCTTGTAGAAAACTTTATGATCGACACTTTATCAAGTTTTCAGTTGTTAAATAAGTCTATATGAAAAAATAGTGACAGACTCAGTTGCTGGTATAACGTTTTTGGTTATTTCCACAGAAAATCCCCTACCTTCAATAAAGAGGTGTACGTTGACTTTGTTGCTGCTCAGATCAAGACCCTTTCTTTCTTAGCATATATCATTAGGATATATCAGGTATGTATTCACATATTATACAGGCCTTAAAATAGTGGACACTTGGTCACTGATCATGATGACTGGCCCTGTATGTTTTAACTCAGTCATACCTTCTATCTGGCTCATTGTAACTGGTCAAAATGATCAGGAAGGCAAGGATTCCACTGGACAAGATGTATTTGAACCCTGCTTTAATAACTTAATTAGTAAGATATTTTTCAGTCAAATGTTTCTGCAGTCATAAATTTACTAATAGTTAACCTGTTTTATATCACTCTTAATACAGGAAATGGTTAATACCTATTCTCAGAACATGGTTGGTGGTCTGCTTGGCCTTTTAAGATACTGCCCACAGGTTGGTTCAATTAATACATAGCACTTGATGCATTACAATGTTACAGTAAATGTGTACTGTATTTCATAAAATTCCCTCCCAACCTCCCCTTAACACTTGAACTTGTTGAAAAACATAGTAAGTGTGAAATTATAATCACAGGAAGTAGCTCACTTAAGAAAAGAACTCCTGATTGCAGCAAGACACATCTTAGCCACAGACCTCAGAAACAGTAAGTAGAAATGCTATGTGATAGAATTACCAATCTGCTACCATTATTATCGGAATCCCAATAACACACTGTGGTCATGTTTCTAGGATTTGTACCTCATATTGATCAATTGTTCGATGAAGAAGTTCTGATTGGTACTGGCTGGACTACCAATGAATCTCTACGACCTCTTGCTTACAGCACATTAGCAGATCTGGTCCATCATGTGCGCAGCCACCTACCTCTCCCTCACCTATCACTTGCTGTCAGCATGTTTTCTAAAAATGTGCATGATGATTCATTGCCTGTTAGCATACAAACCATGTCATGCAAGGTAAAATATATTTTGTAGTTACTGGTACTGTACTGTTAATGGGAAATGATGTATCATGGATTTAAAAAAAAAAAAATGAGAAGAAATAGAAAAATTTTTGTGCCAGTGTGGTTGGTTAGACTTTCACACAGTCCATCATCTCCTTATTTGTTTTAAGGCTGGTTTTCGCCAGTGAGGGAAGCAAAAGAGGAAGCATAAGCATAAGCATATGAACATTATGTACAGTGAAAATCAGTGCGACATAAACATAAGAAAAATAGGCAAAAGTCTCATTGTTATGCATGAATCCCAAGTATGAAGCACTGGGTACGAGCATTCTGATTGGCTGAGCAGATTGCACATTTGAATGTGAGCGACAGAAACATAGAAACTGGTTTTCACTTGCAGCATAAGGATGGAAGCAGAAGCAGAAGAAAAAGAAACCTTCCGTTCCTTGTGCTTATGCTTCCATCGATGTTACGCTTCTGCTTGTGACTCCATTTATTGATTTTCACAGTGACATAAGGTGTCTTATGCTTATGTTTATGCTTCCGTCGATAGTGAAAACCAGCCTTAGTGCATCATTTCTGAATTTAAAAAAGTTGTTAGTTTATGTTTCCGTTATTTTAAATGTGTCCATCATTCTATTGCAGCTTTTGCTAAACCTAGTTGAATGCATAAGACAGAAGAGTGATGAACAAGGATCAGTAAGTAGCTAAGTTAAATAACAGATGAGTACACCTTCCTCTAACATACTATGTACTTATTGACTGAGTGGGAGGGACGGACAGGAAAATATTTGGCTCGGGGTCCGTACAAATGAACGAGAGCCAAATGTTTTCCCGTCCGGCCCGACCTAACTCAGTCAATAAGCATTTTATCATATGACCCTTCTTTTTTGTCAAAAATGACTGAAAAATACTGATAAATACAGCGCACACGCTTTTGAGTAGGGCCGGACAGGTTTTTCTGACCCGCTCACGTCATCCCGTCCGGCCCCCATCACGTGACTTTTCCCAAAGGTTTTATTAGGGCGCACGAGCAGGGCCGTACGGGTCATGATAATACATGATATTGTATGTACAAGCATGTATATTATGTGATAAATATTAAAAAAAAAAAATTGAACAAATTTGTTTTGTAGTGAATAAGTAGTATTTTTTCATGTTCATTTTTTCCAGGGTCGTGAGATTTTGATGAGGATGTTAGAAGTTTTTGTCAGAAAATTCCAGTCTATTGCCAAACATCATATTCCAGCTATTTTTAAGAAATGGTATGTACAATATACCGCATGATATAGTCCCCTTCACGGTTTCCTGTGCCTTGTTGAATTACAGTAACCTATGTTCCTGTAGCTTTGCATCAAAGCTACAGTAGGTGAATGGTGAGCTTGCAATAGACCCATTGCATGATGACGTTTCATACCTCTAATACCACAATCCCTTTCGGTAGCTTCCTTTGTTTTCTTAGTTACTACTATTGTCTTTAAATTCCCACAGGAGTTTTGGCATTTGAATATCAAAAGAAAGTTTGAAAAGGATTATGGTATTAGAGGTATGAAACGTCATCATGCTTCAGGTCTATTGAGCCATTACCTGTATTCCCATAATTATGTCTTGATTATAAATTGCAAGGCCATGGCTACCTTTCAAGATGTACGGGGAACTGTGAAAGGGCCTGTGAAAGATGAAACTTTAATATGTGAAATATGCACATTACCTGTTTTTAGCTCGTAAATTTTTTCAAACCACTCTTAGTCAACAAGCGGCAGATAACTCGTCCTCATCATCAGGCTCGACATCTTCTACAAGCTCCACAACATCTCAAACAAACACAACAACTACTTCTACCACTACTGTAAGCTCTACAAACTCTACTGCCAGTACTACAACTTCTACCATGTCATCTGTTAGTGTATCACTATCTACTGGGGTTAGTGGCTCAGCAGCGGCAGCAAGTGGACTCACAGCAGCAGGGAGTACAAGTAGTAGTAGTTCTGACTCAACAACACAGTCTGAACAAGACACCGCTAAGGTGAGTTGATATTCCAAGGCTTGAAATAACATCCAGGCAGTCAGAATCAATACACTTTGGCTTGGTCATACTCCATTTCTGACTCAACTGTTGCTGGTCAAAATGACCAGGAAGGGAAAGATTTGGATACAAATTCCAATTCTGGCTGGACATTGTTCTTTGTCTGGCTGTATCTGCCTTCAAGCCTTAGTTTGTATTCTGCTTCTACTTAGCAAATTTAGTGAGCTAGCATTTAGATGTTAGTGAGATCTAACTAACTCAAATCTTCCTTCTTTCTTTTAGAAACCATCACTTCCAACTTCATCAGGTATGAAACTACCTATAATTTTTCATTTTTTAAGGATTTTGAATTTTTTGTTTTTTCTTCTCTGCCATAGAAAAAGGATAAATTTTATGAGCTATTGAGTTGTGAGTGGACTACTTGTTTCATGGACTTACAGGAACTTGATTTCCTTTTTGCACCAAGGACTCATGATTGTCTGTTTGGACAAACAAATGAAAATTCCTAAGTTCAAGAAATAAAAAAAGGCCTAGGGCAGAGGTCGACTTTTAGAAGGTCTATTAAATAGATTTTTTAGTAATGGTTTATTTACTAATGTGTTGTGATTACCCTAACTCAGCAGCAACATCCAACACCTTCTCTGTCCCTGACTGCCGAAGCATGGTGAAGACCTTGGTCTGTGGCGTCAAGACAATAACATGGGGTGCTGGTTCTTGCAAGGTTCCTGGAGGTCAGTTCTGAAGTCCTAAATGACTTGACAAGAATGAAGTATCAGAGTTGTTTACCTATGAGTGGGAAACTTACTATCATGGCTTACAATACAACTAGTACGGCTATGATACAGATTTGACGTTTTCATCAAATCAGGAATCAATGTTACCAAAGCTTAGGACAACAAGAATTGCACGATATGGAAAAGTACCATAATTATCCAATCAGGAATCGAACTTACGATACGGTTAAAGTAAGATATGGCAAGTCGGCCTAGTTCATTCAATCAGAGGTCATACTTACGATACCTACGAAGAGTTGTTTTAGCAACACATCATCCAATTACAGAGAGAAGGAAGTAGAAATTAGGATACGGTTACCATATGGCTGCTACACGGACAAAAAGTATCATTGATAGTTGTTTCCCACCAATACCAAAATGGCTATTTGAATGAGTGGTTTACTGTATCAAGTAGATTAATTATATATTATAATTTATCAAGCACCAAAAACACCTTAAAAAAGTAATATTCTTCATCAACACTTTTGCTTTGCAGGGAACAAACCATTCCTTCCGCTAGAAACACAACTGTTCACAAGATTGCTAAAATATGGTAAAAAAAATGATGCTTGCATGCAAATACAGTATTTAGCAGCCACATCTTTACTTTGATCTTTGTATCCACAGTACAGAATGGAAACTCAATTCTTTTCTAAAATGAACCTCCCTTTTGTGACCCTTTTAATTGTGACGCTTCATGAGGAGTTTCTTTGTTGATGTGAAATCCAATGATCTGGAACCCCTCCTTTACAAAACTCCTGAGTACACCCCTGTTAAATGTGGTGGTTCATCAGTTGTATTAGTCACTTTACAGAGTTTCCACTAGATTTTGAGACAAGGGGTCCTTGGGACTCTCTGACATGTCCCAGCAGGGTCACACAGAGTTCCCAGGGCCTGCGTCCTTTTCAATTTTTGTGCATCAGGGAAGCAAATGGGAACTCTGACTTTATAGTTACTGTTACGTAACGTAGTTAGTATTACTTTGTTGCATCTGTTAAAAATTATTTGGTATTATGGCTGCCACAGTAGACACATTCAACAAAAGGATGCCAAACTGGTTAGACCTATAACAGCATTTATTGCATATACCTCCATGCTTCCACTAATAGTGGATGTGTGCCAACATTTGTGTCAACTGGTAGTCATTCTTGATTACCTTCTTTGCAATCATTAATAAATAAATTTTATTCTGAATGTCATTTTTGTTTACACTTAGCTCTGCAAGCCCTTGACATCTACCAAGTATCAGTTACTCCAAATGGACAATATTTCCTTAGACCACCAAGGTACAGTGTAGTTGTTTATTCTCTTTTTTCCTGCCCGCTTACTGTACGTCAACCTGACCAGCCCCCATCATGTGACTTTTTCAAATGGTTTTATTAGCGAATGCGCACAGGGCCGTATGAGTAATATGAATTATTTTATGCATGTGTAATTGAGAAGCACATGGTGTAAGCATTGTAGATGTACCGGTACTCGAATTGATTGTGTAATACTTGCTTCAATATGAACATAACAAATCAGGGCTGGCTCTTATACCAACATTTTATTTCCATTTTAGTTCTCAGCAAGTGAGAATGAAGGAGGAAAAAGAAATCCTTGAACACTTTGCTGGTGTGGTAAGTATTTCTCTGTACTCATTCTGGAAAAAAATAAGAAAAAATATACAGTACTGTATTAAATAGAGCAGATTCCGTATGACGTGTGAACTGTACCTAATTTCTATAAAAACATTTGAAATTACTGCCGTGACAGTGCCCGTTTCAGTCATGCAAAAACTGATCTATATGATCATAAGGTGTGTGATATTAATAAAACTAAATTGAAGTATGAATTAAGTACTCCCTATTCATTAGATTCTTCATTTCTTTTATTCAGTTTACCATGATGAACACCTCCACTTTCAAAGAAGTATTTTCCTCAAGTATAGAGGTTAGTCTGACATAAATTCTTTATCAAATAATATTTTAGCCTAGTAAATACAGTTTACAAAAGTTTAGTCTTGGGTCATGATTGAGTGAAATTATTTGACTAATCTTGCATTTTTTACAGTATTTGGTGGAAAGAATACATACAAACTATGCACTACAGGTAAGATAATCATAAAATTGAATTACAGTGAAATGGCCTGAGAAAGGCGCGTCATTATGGAACTTTTTAACGCATTAAGGTTGGACAGTCAAATAGCCCACTTTACAGTAGTATAGATATTATTCTAATGGAGTGATCATGCACAAAACTCAGGCTTCAGGGAAATAAGTCAGAGTTAATGAACGTTTATTGGGATTACTCCAATCAAAGCCTTGACCAGAATATCACAACCTACAGTAAGATTTCCTGCTTGTGGGTGTGGGAATTCGAAGGTCAGGGGAGGAGGGAAGGGGCTGGAGTGATTCTCATAAAATCCTGACCTTCTAAAATAAATAAAATATTATGTGCGTTAGTTGTGTTCTAACTTACATTCAATGTAAGCCCGGCCTAGAGGAGGCAATGTTTCAGGGTTTGACAGAATGTTTTGGTTTTTGGAGACGAGGAGAGGGCTGGTCTGTTTTCATGGCCTAATAGCTAAACATTATTTATTTATGGTTTTGCCCTTGAACAGATCATTCCAAACTCTTTTCTTGCCAACCCCAACACATCTGCAACATTTGCCACAATTCTGGTGAAGTTTCTGTTGGAAAGACTGGATGAGATGGGAAGTGAGTACATGCAGACATTGTAAAGTTCTGACTACATAATTACAATACAATCATGTTATTGTTCTAAGACACAGTATTCAGAGCCCCAACATATTAATTAACTAGTCTGATCTTTTTAATCTACAGCTAACATGGATCGTTCCAATCTGTATCTTAAACTCTTCAAGTTGGTATTTGGCTCTGTTTCACTGTTTGCTTCTGAAAATGAGCAAATGTTGAAGGTATTTTAATTTATAAAATATGACTTAATTACTTGATTAAGTGCCACAATTAATGTACAGTGCTCTTTAAATTTTTAATGTTTTGGTTGAGGTGCTTATTTGGAGGATGCACTAACTTGAGGTCCAGCACTGATTTATCAAGGGTGGTGCTTAAAATTTGTGGGACCAAAGCACTTAAACAAGAATAAAAGTGTGAAATATGAAATTGTGGGACAATCACAACTTACAGATCTAGGCTCCAAACTAGGAGAAAGACCAAATATTGAATTGGAATTTAGAAGCTGATTTTTGTGGAGGGAGGGAAACTGGAGAACCTGGAGAAGAACCCTCTAAGCACAGTAGAGAACCAACAAACAACTCTACTCACATATGACACCAAGCACAGTGTGGCTTGAACTCGGGTCGCATTGAGAAGAGGCGAGTGTTGACACCACTACGTCACTTGTGCTTCCTAGTATATGAGTAAATTATAATTATGATATATTAAAATGATAGCTATTGCAAGAACAGCCACAACATTGACACTCATTGATAACTACTTAGACTGTGAGCCATCCCTCCACTTCCCTTGGTCTGTCATCTCACGTAGTGTGGGAAGCCTGTGGTTTGGGAATGACCAATCTCTCTTGGCCAAACTAACCAAACCACACTACCTGTATGTGACTGAGATGATCTAAGATTGAAATAAGATTCATTATTAGTTGCAAGTAATAAATAAACGATTGCTCTTTCTTCCAGCCTCATCTTCATGAGATAGTAAACAGATCCATGGAACTTGCCTGTACTTCTAAAGAGCCCTACAATTACTTCTTACTACTGAGAGCCCTCTTCAGGTCGATAGGTGGAGGTAGGCACATCAAGTGTGTGTGTGTGTATGAGGTAGCTAAAATATATGATCCAGTTCTGGATGGAGGTCAGAGGTTCTGAAAGAAGAGCTGTGAAGGGTGTATATCTAGTAATGGTTGAAAATGGTTTTGATATTACATGATTGAGATAATTCATAACCAGTCACTTTCCAGTCATACTGTAGGTCAAATTGACCAGCAAGAAAAAGCTTTGATAAGACAATTCTAATACTTCAATGCTAGATATTGTCTGTTGACTGGCTGTTGTGTCAAGTCCTACCAGTCCGCAAAAGCATGCAAAATCACCTCCACACATCATCATAATATTCCTCACTGGGCACATTTCTGGCCTTGGGGCCATACAGTGCTTACAGTATATAATATTTCCCAGTGTGGCCAGCCAGACAATCAAAGCTATGCTACAAAATATATTATGATACGTACCCAGGGTATAAAGACTTTGACTTACAATAATATTATTAATGGGGTATTCTATGATCTTTATTAGGAAGTCATGACCTTCTTTACCAGGAATTCCTTCCACTGTTGCCAAACCTACTTCAAGGTAAAAGTCATGTTATCTATATCATGAAGTCATTCATAAGTTATTGATTAATTATAGTTTGGTTAGATATTTACTAATAAGAGACTTTTACAAAGTAATGCATGATACAGACCTCTGAAGTAGCCCAATTTTGACTTACTGATAGAGTGATCATGCAAGGTTCTGGAAAAACAATGGAGTACTGCACTTAATCCTGATATATTTTTTTGTTTCCCCTGAGCTGCTTGGTCAGAATCGTGAAAGTTAGCCATTAGTTTTGGTTGACGATTTCTGACAAAATATTGGTAGGAAATAAAAAGTGTGGCTGCAGCTTGACCAGACATGTATGTCCAACACAATCTTTGAAATTTTCTTACGAATTACTAATCTGCTACTTTCCAGGTTTGAACAACCTTCAGAGTGGAGTACACAGACAGTACATGAAGGATTTGTTTGTAGAACTCTGCCTTACTGTTCCTGTTCGACTAAGGTACCGCTGGAGTGAATCTTCTTTAGCCACATTACTGTATATTCAGAAACATTTCTTTATCAATGCCTAACAAACAGACTTTTTTAGCTTGTGTGTAATGTTTTGCCATTTCAGACCAAATTATTCTCTTCAGAATAAAATTCTTTTGTTTATTGCATGATTGTATTCATGTATCTTTCCATGACAACCATTAAACAAACTAAGAAAAGATATACTCTTGGGAATGACACATAATCTGAAATGAGAAACTCAACTAAAAAGGACTGACTATTGATGTTTTTTGCTTCAGTTCCCTTCTTCCTTACCTTCCAATGTTGATGGATCCATTGGTGTCAGCTCTTAATGGCTCCCAAACACTTGTTAGTCAGGGCCTTAGAACTCTAGAACTGTGCGTGGATAACTTGCAGCCTGATTTTCTTTATGATCACATTCAACCTGTCAGGGCAGAATTATTCCAGGTAAATAATGAATCTTTTCCATTCCTTAGTTGGTCCATCCATTTATCAATCCCATCCATCTAATCCCATCCATCCCATCAATCCATCCATCCAATCTATGTATCCTTCCATCCATCTTTCCATCCCATCTATCCCATTAATCCATCTCTTCAGCCATCCATCCCATCCATCCATTCACCCATCCATATATCCATCCATCCCATCCATCCATCCTATCCATCCATCCATCCACCCACTATTTCTATTTATTCCTATTCTATCCATTCATCTTACTTACTTACATGTACTAGGTATATACAATAATGTCAAATATTGTATATTCTTTGTTTGTTAAAACTTTTGCCAATATTCAACAGGCCCTGTGGAAGACATTAAGA
>OCZR010161200.1:0-10021 GCA_900234385.1 Anemonia viridis | reverse complement strand
AATGTACTGTTATGTGTAACCCTCTTTAAATAAAGTTTATTGTATTGATTTTCGTCCCGACACCTATCTTGTACGCTCGCCACCACCGGATGCACCCTTTGCTAAACTTGAAGTTATTGAACTTGATCACTCCAGATATGCTTCGTTTTACCACCAAGTGCTCGAAAATTCCCTTGGGAAAATGGCGAATCCAACCAGGATATATGAAATCATTCGGTGTAAAAATACAAGCACATCCCTTAGTGTAAGCGCTACTTTGTAATGCTTCATAAGATGCTTCATTCTATTCTTTTCCTTTCTTTTAATTTAATCGTTTAAAAAACGTCCTTCCAAAACTTGTAATTAAAAAGCCCCCTCCACATTCGATCTGTTGCTTCACTACCGCTTGATGACTCCACCCCGATTTTCGTCCCGACATTTATCTTGTATGCTCGCCAACACCTGATGCACCTTTTGCTAAACTCGAAGTTATTGAATTTGATCACTCCAGATATGCTCTGATCCTTCAGGTAGTTCGGGCTGAGGACATCACTCCCACATTTATGAAGGCAGCTAACTAGTCAGCGGCTCCCTTGCCGCCCCGCCACTTCATTTCTTTTGCATTATAGTCGAATTTTGCTTTTACTCTTTGACATTCGACCACAAGATACCAAACATGAAATGCGTAAAGTGACAAATTCAAGATGGCTGCCTTGTCTTGCTCGAGATTTGAAACTACAGTTAATTTTAATTAAAAGGTCTTTTTATTGCTGAGGACGAACTTCCATGATGGATTAAAGAAAGCATATGTAAAGGATGGCTTAAGGTTACGGGAGACCTTCAGTGGTATGTTTCATTTAAAACTCTGTGTACGCAATATTTTCATCGAAACTCAAACAAACTATATATCGTTTTAAAGGACATGCAATTAAGATTGAGAAAAATATCGATTTTGAACTGATTTTTTCAATCTAAAACGATGCCAGAGCCTTAAACAGGAATGTGTTATCTTCATTTATTTGGTTGTAGGAACATTTGCTCTAAGAAAACGTTGATCGTTCATATACTGCTAGGCAGTTACACTGATAGTCTAACAGTCACACAGTCTTCTAATACTTGTCGAATAGGATGATCACAATACTTACACAAATCCTTCCCAGCCTTTTTCGTTAGACCCAAGTAACAATCACTTTCCCTGAAGCAACTCTCTGATTTAAAAAAAAAAAAGTATTTCACTTGTGTTTTGTTATAACATCACCATTCTCTCTTAATCAAAATAAAGAAATATATTCGTGTTTAAAAATGTGAGCCTATCTGTTCTTGTTCTGGGTATTTAATAAAAATATAAAAAAACACACAACATGTTTGGACTCTCTCCCTTCCATGGTGTTTATGCCTAGGCCAATATCCAGCTCATCATAAAGCTGTTTTGAATGCAAAGGAAGTACCTTACCAATTGTCCAAGATGTTCGAATTGCACGATTTTGAGAGAGAGATATGGCAATGTAGTATTTCTGAGCAGAGTTCTTATCAACCTGTTCTTTGGTAATTTTATATTTTGCTAAAAAGCGAAATATATTCTCTGAGATGCAGACCAACAAATATAAAATTTGTCCCGCATGGGACAATATTGTATAGAATAGATATGTAAAGCAAATGAAATATATATAAGTTATAAATAGTAAATATATGAAATACTTCCATATTTTAGAGGTCTTTGTATATGTATATGCCTTAGGACACACATATATAGAGTATACTGTACATATATATGCCAATGATATTTATATTCCATCCGAAGACAAATACACATTTATATAGGGTATTAGAAAATTATATATATGGTATTACAAACAAATGTATACAGCTATTGTGCCCGCAATATGGAATTGCATCAATAGAACTATCAATGCTTTGATATTATAGAGGCTTTTTTTTTGAAAAGGTTGCGAGTCATAAATTTTAGAGATTCTCCAATGGCATTCCATATTTTAGTACCATTAAAGCGAATATTGAATTTTCAATAGTTGGTTCTTATTTTGAGAAGATAATATGTTTTTTTAGATGCCAATCTAGTGTTGTATTTATGTAATTCATGTATGTTTTTGAAAAAAGTTTATGAACGTATTTGGTAGTCTGTTTGAATTATAGTTATATATAAAAAGAGCATCATACATAATAAGAGCTACAAAATTATAGGGCTTACATTCACCTAATTTTGGTTGCATTTGATATATTTCTCTTTAGCTCTTAAAGGACCTGTTAAAGCTCCTATAGTGAATCTGTCCTCACAATAAGAAACGTTTTATAATTTTATAGTATGCAGAGTGTTTACGGTATATCTTTTAAACTGTTTTTATGCTATGCTTTGAGAAACCTATCTAAATATCAATTTAATTTGCTGGTATTTGGAGTCATATGCGAAACACCAAAGCATAAATCTTATTGGAGAAATTAATCACGACATAATTTTCTTTATATATATTTCTCATTTGCCCCCTTGGTATCCCATAATTTCTTGCAAATCAAGATATCGGTAAAAAGCTCTATTGCTGTTTTTTTTCCCCTTCTATTATCCTGTGCGGTGTTGTGGTAAGAATGTGCTAAGGACGGATGGCGAGTGACAACACTGCTGTTTCAACACAACATCTGCTCAACAAAAATTTTACATTTTTCATAGAGTTTTGGGTCTAAACTTTTGCAAAGCGGAACAGCAGTGTTGTCACTCGTCATCCGTCCTTAGCAAGGTCGAATATTAAGTCTATATATCGAAGCACTGCAAAGTAAATAACACATGTGGTTATAGATCTATCACTACTTATTATTATTCACTGTCGCATTCAGGTAGAGCTCGAGGCAAAACCATCAGAGATCCAAAAGCTGATCTTACCTTATCGAAAATACCCTCTTCAACCAAAATGAAAAGTCAAGATGTATTTCTTTTACATTCCCTGATACAGTTGTCCATTTCGAGCTTCAATGTCGGGGCCTGTAAGTGGGGAAAAAACAGACACCGCACATTTTTCGGAAATACGCACTTGGTTGCGGAAATAAGCATACAGACCAGGGAAAACGTACACTTTTCCGGAAATAGGCACATATTTTCCTCGCAATTCCGGCAGTAGATCAGTCTAATTATTTGGAAGTGCCCAATTATTTAATTATTTAGTGGTATTAAGGCAATTTAGGTAATTTGGGCAATATCTGGGGAGTTTAAAAGTACTTTAGAGAATCCTTTAATTTTCACCTTACCTTATAAAGGTGTTAGTCCCACTTCGATAAGGTCTCATCGGAAGTCGTGTTGAATTCGAACCAACCTTCCGAGAACAGCATACCTTTTGACTTTTTGCCATCCGAGAACAAATCTGGATTTTTTTTATTGGAGATGCCTTTTTTTCTTTAATAAGCTTGGCTGGGCCGCCATCACCTTTCACTGCCTCACATTATAAATTATTTGGGGGATTCTAGAACAACACAGAACAAAAGTAAAAAACATGTTTCATCTGTCTTGAATGATCTACAAATAATAAATAATGAATGGTTATCCCTTTCGTTTCCTTCTCCATTACAATCCCCTTCTGGACATGAGTGGAGGAGATTGGCCGAGTTATAACTCCAGCGGCAACGACAAAACTGGTCAGTCTCTTTCACACATAGTTCAGGAGGAGCCACATTTGGCTGGAGGAATAGTACATCCTTAGATGCGGAGGTGCAATAAAGTGGTTAACTATTTATTGCTGTTAGAAGTACTCCCAATTCAATAATCATACTTACCTAAGATAGATAGCCTTGTATCTGGTTGACTGTCTTAAAGTCCAGGATAGCAAATGCCGACCCATATGTTGTTCCTGTTTTGTGAACCAGTACGTAGAATACCAATTAAAGAAATAAATGAGTACTTAAAAATCCACTAGATTAATCCCCAACTATAAAGGCAGTCTTGAGACTGAGATGTCTTAAAGAAAATCATTCAAAGCTGTTTTACAAACTGAACTACATTTACAATTGAACATCCAAACAAAAACTTACTGTTTTCGCCATGGAAAATGTCCTCAAGTCTCTCTGCACAGTCTTGGGCATATTGAGACTTGAGTACACTTTCCATTTCTTCTAGCGTCAAGAGTATATCGTCATCTATTTGTGTCTGGATGGATCTCTGGAGGTCCCGTTTCTTGTTGCGAAAAGCCCTACACTGTGGCTGCCCTTCCATTAATGCTGAAAACACAAAGACGACATTAGAATTGCAAAATTACAAATAATTTTATTTGCTATTAATGAGATCAAAATTAAAGAGATCAAAATTAAAAAGCTTGCCTAGTGTGTTCGTGCCATTTCTATACTAGCCAGTAAGTGCATATGTTTTAATATATTAAGAATAATTAAGCAAAATGGGTCTAAGCGGTGATATGGGTGTGGTCATAAAATCAAATGCAAAAACCATTCGAGTAAAAAAAATTACCAAATGCATGAATATGACCTTGATGGAAATTCTCGATATCAAACGGGTCTTATTGAATAAGACCCATTTTGAGTGAATATTCTTCATATGTTACTTGCTATTTGTTTGTATGTAATATGAAATGCAAGCTTCTCTGTAGTGTTTTTGTTTGCAGCAATTTAATCAGTTGTTGCAAAATTTGTATCTGCATTCTAGGAATCAAAAATGAAACAGATTGTAGAAATAGATTTATGACATCTCCAATCGCTTGATCTTGTTATTTATTTAGACAGCAGGCAAAAATTGGTGAGTCCATAACTCTCATGTTAGATCTGGGTTGTGGAGTTGAAGGGGGCCCAAAAATTTTTCAAAATTTCATCCAAGAAATAGTTATAATGTTATAGGCCTCCTCAGCCTCTGTCAACGTTTGGAATTCTTAACTCAGGAACTTGGTGGTTCTGCTTCTGTATGATGATCATGTAGTGAGAAATAACAATTTAGATGTATGGGATGGCCTCAATGACATCCAAACATGGACAAACTCAGTTAAAGAAATGTGAATTGTGCATTGCATTATCTGTATCCCCTGAAAGCCAGTCTTATTAGTGCTAGAAAAGGATTTTTGGAAGAGAAATAAGGACTTGTTGTCAATTCCATACATGAAATATTAGAACTGTTACACTAAAATATTTACGTGTCCAACATGTATTGCAGGCCTTGTTCACAGCTTTCGGATAGTCCGCCCGAAACGTTTCATTTTTGGTGTAGGGTCACTTGTTGGTGTGTGCCTGTGGTGAAAAAAAATTAAATGTATTGCACCAACACAGAGTCTAAGATTCTTTGATCTTTTTTAATTCTTTTGAATTTTCAAACAGGTTTTTTCTTAAACAAGGCTAAATAGCATCCTTCCTCTTTGGAGGTTTACCAGGAGTATTCTCCTCAACACACGAAGGTCACTTTAATTTTTGGTGATTCCCTTATCAAATGGTTAAACACTCCACTTGACTGACATTTCTCAAATTAATAAAGCTGAACTGTACGTTCCTATTCGTTCCTTACTATCCCGCCTTACCATTGTTCAATCTATATAGTATTTAGTAGCAGTTTGAGTAACTCCAGAGAACATTTCAATTTCTATGCACATGGATCACAAGAACACCAGTATTTACAGAGGCATTATTTCAACAATAAGCCGATATTGATATAGACGGGTCTCTCATACCACCGTGTAGTCAAACACCAGCATCAGAAAGTGAAGGACAAGTGTACACAATGAGAAATAGAGCAAAATAACAAAGAAATTGAATAATTAACATAATATTGAGTAAATAAGATGCGGCCGAAAGCTGCGAAAAGTTTGCGGTTTCATACGTTTTTCATACTTCCACTTGTACTTCTTATGTCACGTCCTTCATCCAACAAGCAGTAACACCATCGCTGAATGCAGGAAGATTAGGTTTTGTTTTATCCCCTATCCAGAGTCATCATTATGGACTCGTTCTAGACGCTTTTTCTGGCCAACTGACATCAACTCCACTACCGAACTTTACATTGACTCCGAAGCCGTTGAATATCTCCTCCACAGTGAACGATGGAAAGACTTCGAAGGCATCAATCTACAGCTTGGTGATTTGCATGCTGCTGTTAAACTTCTCAGTGTAATTAAAACTTAATCAAATGATAAATACTAATAATTTATTAATATAATGATTTGTAAATATTCAAAAAAATAATCTGCAAATTTTTTAGTATGCCTTTTGCAAGACATGACTCACCTTAAAAAATGGTGTTCATTTATTTTGGTACATTTTTGATTTAGAGTTGTGTGTTTAATAGGTTGCACTGAAAACAAAAATGTTATTTTGTTTTCAGCCTATCTACTCTAGATTTTTCAATGGAAAATCCACAGTTGACAGCTGCACCATGTTTTTCAATCCAGAGTCATCACAGCAGAAAAGTATATCTTGGAAATTGAAAACAAGAGTTGGATGTCCCATAAAATTAAAATTGCCATCCAGGATGGATTGATGGATTGACATGTTGACCATGTCAGAAAAAATTGATTTGCTCCATGAACTTGCTGAGAAGGTCAAAGATACCTCTGCAAAGATACCTTTGTCTTCTAACAGCGCTCTTCTGTTGATGCCATAGTGAACACTGTATTGACTGAACAAGATAAAGAAAACATGTTGAATCAACGACAATTAACACCTGATGGTAGATTCCCATGTCGATTTCTAGGCTGTAACAAGTCATTTAAATATGATGGCAAATGCCGAAGAAAGCATGAGCTAAATCATGGAACCCCCTGTTCAACTGGAAGAGCAGTAACCTATTGAAATAACCTTGCCTAACCCTGGCATAATGGAGGATTTCCCAAAGAATAAAGTCACTCCAACTGAAGAGATCAAAACTGATGTCTCACCTGAAGATGAAAAGAAAGCAAGCGATGATGTTTTCAGTTATAATTGTGCACTCATGTCTGACTGATTTTTTTTTTTTTTATTTTTTAATTTTCTGGATGCTATCAAGGAAGGTGACGGATTGAGACTAATAATCAGACAATATAAAACACGTAATTTTTTAAGTTCCAATATTCTGAAGTAGACAAAATATAGGAAAAAAATCATGCTAAATATCGTGATAATTTACCATTATTTACAAAACTGGAACGCAAATGTTGTTCAGCGTGAATTTATTACCAGAAAATCTATAAGATCAATAGTGGACAACATACTTGGTCTTAGTTTGTCCTCGGTAATTACCGTGGAAATTTTCTCTACATTCATGTACGGTACAAATCAGACGACGAACCGACTTGGTCTTAGTTTGTCCTCGGTAATTACCGTGGACATTTTCTCTACATACAAGTTATCTACATCAGACGACCAATCGACTTGGTCTTGGTTTGTCCTCGGTAATTACCGTGGACATTTTCTCTATATACATGTATGGCAAAAATCAGTGGACCAACCGACTTGGTCTTGTCCTCGATAATTACCGTGGACATTTTCTCTACATACATGTATGGTAAAAATCAGTGGACCAACCGACTTGGTCTTGGTTTGTCCTCGGTAATTACCGTGGACATTATCAGTCTACATACATGTATGGTAAAAATCAGTGGACCACCGACTTGGTCTTGGTTTGTCTCGATGGGTAATTATATACAACAAAAGAATGAAAAATGAAAAAGCTTTTAACATTCATAAATTTTTATATCGCCTTCGCAAAAAACGTGCACATTCTTTCGTTAATTTGTCATCTTCTAAAGAGAACCCAAAATAAATAACTCTCTTTAGGAATGTTATCGATTGGCCATCTCGGCCAAGGTGACCACTTTCTAAGGTAGCTGCTACCTTTCAACCACTGAACCCTGAAGGCGTCATCTAAGATTTCTACCACAGTGGCCAGATTAGGTGGGCGATAACCTTAATGGATAAGTCAATAGATACGAGGTCACAAATAGCAACTTGAATATAGTCGTCAACTTCATTGACATTGGTAGGTCTTTTGTAGGCTGCTTTGTTTACCTGTAAACAACATAAGGAATGTCATTCATACAGCTACTGCAATTTTTCATTCATCATTAGTGAGAAATAAGTAAAATTACCTCTCTAATTGGACCTACTTGATATCCTATCATCTCATCAACATCATTTGGGAATCCTTCGGGACGTTCACCAAAGAAACCATCAATATTGGGCTGATCCATCTGTCTCTCCTCTTGCCTTTGCTTTATTATCAAAAGGTCTTGCAATGGCCATGTGGTGGGCTTTTCTTACAAATTCCATAGCGAATTGCTTCCATCAAGCAGTACTGACCACTCGTCTTTAATAGTAGCAGTAAAGACTCTCGATCCATTAAAGAATTTCTTTATATCCTTCTTCAGGGTTTCTAAATCTACTTTGTCGAGATTGGATGGAACTAGATCCGGCACAACATCTGCATCAATTTCAGCATCATCCTGTTGAACAATAATTAAAACCACATTAATTTTGCAAGCTATAATAAATTAAAGGTGTGACTGACTACTCAAGCAAGAAATCCATTAGAAAAACATTGTTCTCAGAAAGCTATTTTGTAGATATTCTACTGCTGATTTCAAAAATGAAGTGAAAAATATGTTGTGCCGAGCTTGTTTTTGAGATACTGAATTTTGAGAACAACCAACTACATAAGCACATAAAACAGATATCATACGATAGAAATTATTTTGGTTAATTTGAAAAATAACCTTTAACAGCTTCAACCCCTCATCTTCCGCTCCATCTATCATTGGGGGTTTCCATTCCTCTTGTTTGTCGCTTTTCCCAGTTCTTATATTGCATAAACACTTTCCCCGAAGAAGCCTTGAATATCTTGAACACATGCGGGTTGGAGACATTGTGTATGGGGACGGTTAAGTCCTCCACCATCCACGTTTTGACATCATAGACGATATCAATCATGACCGTTTCTGGAGTTGGTGTATAGCACTTTTCCAAAGCAGTCATCAGTTCTAATTATTTGAAAAGAAAAAAAAAAGGACAAGCACATTGTTATTCTACAAATATGAAGTGGCATTTTCAATTGAATATCTAGTTTTTAAACCAGGCTAGGAAGAAAGCTAAAAAAACTTGCCACTCAGCCTCAAATTGAATCGAGTGACATTTGCTTAAAACGCGTTCTACACATCACTTAAAGAAAGGCCCACATATTTAGCGAGTAACCTCAGTGAAAATCACGGAAATAATAACTAATTGTTTAATTTCGAAAGCGATATTTTTGTGTGTCGCGTCGTCCAATTTTCGATGGCGGCCGCCAAGTAGTCTTTGGTACAGGTAGCCCAAGCACCGTTTTTGTAGGATTTGAACTTACTATTTGATACATCGCTCACTGACTCTTATTCATAGCTCAAGAAAACGTGAAAAAATTGTGACATTCATATTTCGCTCTTTATTTTGAAAACATGATCTACACAGCAACAAATCTCACAAAAATTAATATTGGGCTACCTGTGCTTTACCAGACAAGCGAGGTTTATGCAAGAGCAATACAACGTACTGTACCTGATGTTGAACGAACTTCTCTCTTTCCAATGTATTCTGCGACACTATTAAAAGGTAGAAGAACAACGCGAGACTTCAATCAAACAGGTAAGCTAGATCATCTTTTAAAAGTTAATTAACTTACCGATTAAACATTTGATCAATATCCTCGTGGGTATGGCCTACCATGAGGAAATTCACTTTAACCTTCAAGAAATCAAAATATAGAATCAGTATATATTGATAGCAAAGAAAAGATTACATGCAAATTAGAGCTTATCATTGAAACTGTTAATGTGTTATTACCATCGTCAGAGCGGTTCTCATTACCCATGAAATCCATGTATGTGATTATGATATAAGCTTAATATTGACATCGTCGAACTGAAAACTCGTCATCTGATTGCTTGTGTTTGGTTGAATTTCATTTCCAAAATGTTAGAAATTGCTATAATACACCAAATAATGTTAAGCATTATTGTATTTTGTATTGTACAGTAGTGTCATGATCATAAGACTTATAACAATCATTATTATACATTTTACTCACTATCTCGCTTCTGATTGGCCTAGA
>OCZR010160452.1:5507-17046 GCA_900234385.1 Anemonia viridis | reverse complement strand
CATTCCATGCCGAAAGGTTGCCTAGTTCTTATACGGACCCTTACTTAAAATTCTCCATTTCCAGTTAGTCTACAAACTGATTGGACACCCCTTCCACGCACACCCAATTCGAGCGCTGCTCAGGTTGTCTCTAATGCGCGCTTGAATTTTCAATTTGATTCTCACTCAGACGGCAATAGAATGTCAATTTTTTAGTAGGTTACAGCATACTGGGAAAACAGTACTAGTCTTCTACAACTTGAAATGCGCAGCTTAGCGCAGTTGCAGGGAATTCTAGACTTTGCGGCGCCAACTTACAAGAAAATAATCAATATCAGTTTTGGTTATCTGGGGCATACATTTTCGATTTCTATCATTCAGTAAGGCTGTGTTGTTGCACCTAATTATCTTTGTACATTTACTGGGCGTTCTTCAAATAACTCTTTTGCTGAAACAAATATCTTGGTGGCATGTAGAATGGATAGGAAGAAGTATGCAGCGGGATGCCCATAGAAGGGGGAGGGGGTGATAGAGGGCTTGAGGGCGTGCCCAGAAACGGAGGTGGGTGGGGGACTGAGAAAGTACCCATTTTAGAATATGAAGTAAAATAAGCCATACTTATTGGTACATGGAACGCTTCATCTTTAATATCTCATCTCTCACAAATAATATAAAGTCGGTAATACGACGCGAATTATTCTGTCAACTTGATAAGAGTACGCTATATAAACCTAAAGACATACGGTTAATCTGGATCTAGGGCTTCCTAATTCTAAACAGGTCTATCTATCTACCTATCAACATCATTTTTACCTTCCACTTATTCAAGGTTTTTTTTACACTAACTGGTACCTCTACACTTATGTCATCATATTTCACATGTACGCTTACTTCAAATGAATACAAAGGGAGGACCGTAAAACATAAGGCACAAACAGGGGGATATTGAACTAGATTTATGGTATGCACTCGCTTCTTTCTCGGGCAATGCTCGGAATTTTTCCGGAAGTCATTCGTGAGCTCAAATCTCAAGTTATTGACCATCTAAACCAATAGCTAAGCTTGATAAGGTAAGGGTATTTTGTGCGAGCTCAATAAAGATTTCCGGAGAATTTCCACATCAATTTTTTAGCTGAGCATGGGAGCGAGCATTTTACTATTACTGATTCTGTTTCTTTTGTATATAGAGTAACATTTCAAGAAACTAGTTACAGGTCATTATGATGGTGATTTGAATATCAACAATGATTGTACATGTAACCTGTAGTATTGACCATCAAAATAACAACGGAAAGTCTACAGAATATTCCTGTAAAATACTATACAGGGTTTTACTTTATCTTATCATTAAGATCAAAATCATTTTTTTTTTCAATTACTTTCTAGGTCATGTGTAGTTAGTTTGTTAAGCTTTGTACTTTTTCCTCATGGGAATGATCAGAAAAAAATTGCAAAAGTGGTAGATTTGAGCCGAGTGGTTTTACAGGGTTTTTAGATTGCTCGTGTTGGGATTAATTTCTTTAGATTGAAGACCTTATAACATTGCTTCAACCACACTTTCTCCATTGATCACCCTTACCAAAATCAAAAACGGTGAAGGTTATTATTGCAAATGTACTGCAGAGACAGGGCCAAATCCCTGTACGTTAGAGCAATCAGCTCAGTAAAACTCACTTACAATATAAAATAGAGACACTAGTTGTACTATTTGCAATGGCCTTCTCTACACCTAATTCCAGATCTTGAGGAAACTATCCCAACTTCCTGTCGCTACTGCCATGCCATCTTCTGTCACACCCAGACAGCTTACCCTATTGTCATGGCCGGCAAGTACACCAGCGCGCTCACCCTTAAGGGTGTCCCAGACATTGCAGTTAAAGTCATCATAGCCAGCCAAAAGGAGACGGCCACTCTTGGAAAATGCTACGGATGTTATGCCACAAATGATATTGTCATGTGAATACATCATTAATTCCTGAAATTGGAAAGGAAATCCACATTAGAAAAAGTGAAAAGGAAATGAATGGATGAATTAATAGCATAAAAAATCAATGAACTTAAAGTCACATGTAGAGTTTATTTGGTCTCTCCTGATTCTGACTTAAATCAGCCCCGAGTTTGTTTCAGGGTTCATTTAAGGGTAGTTACCTGATCAGCTCTGATATCAAAGAGTCTGCATGTAGCATCATCAGAACCAGTTCCAAAGGCAAAGCCATTGGGGAAATACTAAAAACAAAACACAATAGGTTAAAATATTTTCACTTAACATCATTTGTCTTGTGCAGAACATTCTTATGTTGGCTTAAGTTTACAATGAATTCTTTCTGGCCGACAGAGAATGGTGGTCAGTGTTTGACCACAATTACAGCAATACAGAAATTTGCCATCTTGAGAGGATAGAGGTGACCTTGAATTGTTTGAAACCCTTTTTTAACACCTTGGACAATAAATATTTACATGTCTCTATCATTGCAAGGTGGCACAGGGAACTGTGAATAGATTTTTGAAGATCATTGAATACTTACTGCAACAGCGTTAATGTCTGATTCATGGCCAGTAAAGGTTTGTTTGCACATTCCATCCCTAACATCCCACAACTGTGGAAAAGGAAAAAAGAACAGGTTCAGAATACTTGCTAATTTATTCACATCTTTCCTTGATTTCTACATTAAACTAAGCATCCCTTGTATGTTATGGCAATGTCCCTCACTGTGGCGGACAGTATCTCCCCTGACACAAATATTTCTCCTTATAATTAAAAATAAACATGAAAGTCTTTCATGCTCTCACTGCCACAACGGTTTTTCTCCACCTTCTCTAAGATGTTTTCCGTCCTTCCAAAAAAAAACACGACTTAAAATTTGAGTGTTGTAAAAACAGCAAAAGCACTGCTTATGGGAGAGATAGTTACAAATATAAAGTCTGTAAATGAAGACAGCTTACAGTTGGTAATCCTTACCTTAGCTGATGCATCACAAGCACCAGATACAAAACTTCTGCCATCTGGGGACAAAGACAAGCTCATGACGTCTCCTGTATGACCTGTGAATGTTGTTGTTTGTTGCCCCGTTTCTATGTCCCACAAGCAACTGAAAAAGAAAGACAAAATCTCCATCAGTCAACAGATTTCTAACCACAATATTCTTCGTAATTATAAGAGTTCATTGAAAAATAGTTCACCAAATAATACTTAAAATAAGCTTGGATATATTCTTGACTTCATCTAGAGATTCAGACTTGGTTGCAATATATTCATATTATCAAAGCATCAGTAGTAAGAGGAACAATTATAATACTAAAGATAATGACGTAGAGCAAACACACTGCATTGTTATAGTGCAGTATCGAAATGCTACCATATCATTTCCTGCAGTATTATTTTCTTGGTTTATCAATAATACTCAAGTAGGTATAGAAGAGCCAAGAGTCAGATTATTCCCAAGAGAATCATTTGGAATGGTAAAACATTGAAAAACTATTTCCAAAGATAAGGGCAAATGTACAAGGAGAAATTTACTTCAAAACAGAAAGTGTTTATTATCTTACCATGTCATATCTCCAGAACTGGTTATGATGAAGTTATCATCAATAAAACGACAACATGAAAGATAACCTGCAATGAAACAAAAATACTCAAGTATAACGATGAGGAGACACTACATATTATGTACAATGTCCATGCCTCTACATAACAGATTAGTTTTCATATGACTAGCTAGGAAAAACTTGCGGCATGGATGGATAATGCACCTTACAGTGCAACGTCTGCTTGTTCACATTGCACTGTGACTTTTCACACTCATGCTAAATCTGTTCTAATATAAATTTGACGGCAGCTTTTTGAATGCCAATGATTAACAGCTACTGGTATAGCGCTACTCAATGTTTACAAACAAAAGCATATATGCCAACCAATACCACAAAGGGTTTCCATGGTTCATTTGTTTTACCAGCCTTACAAAGGCTTACGTCACACTGAGTATCGCTATAGGCCTTTTCTGAGATCAATTAACAGGGTGCATTGTGGTCTTGCTTGGGTACAAACAACACTAAGATGTTTGTACCCAAGCAAGACCACAATGCACTACACTATCTCAGAAAAGGACTATGGTTCTAGCACATACAGTACAGAGACACAAATGACTTATATTGCAATTGGTTTCTGAAAATATATTTATTAAATCTTGTCATTTCTTGTGAAATTGACCATAAAACATGCTGTGTCTCACATATTTCACAATATTTCATGAAATGCAACCAAGATTTAAAAATTAGTAGAGAAAAATTGATGTTATCATGTTATTTCTTAATGACAGAAACAGCTCAACCAAACAAGATGTAATTGACATTATAATTTGTTAATCTTTTTGCTAAACATTTTTTTGTGCTAGTCCTGTGATGGGCATTGACAGGTTGAAGATGAGTTGCAACATAAATTTTCTATAAACATTCGTCAATAAATCTAAAAGTGCTGAATGTCAGCTGAAGTGGTAAAAACTAAAATAGAATACTTAACATAGTGAGCTAAATATCGATGAAATTTATCAGGATATAACAGATATATTTGAAAAAATATAGGCCAAAATTAACTTGTCAATACTGGTGTTCTTCTAAATATCATAGATTCAGAATATAAATCATTATGAAATTCAATTTGTTTTTGTTTACAAGGACTAACTATTCAGAAAGCTTGTGTCGGACATAGCTCAAGCTCAGTCTAGACTGTTAATTTGTCATGCTTTAATAATGAAAAACACCACTGATGAAGATTTTAGTTGAGTCAAAACATGTTGGAAAAACCCAAGTCAGAGATAACATATTTGTTAAGTATGACCTTGCTACCTATCTAACAACTGTTCTACCTGAATATACTTTTACAATCCAGAATTAATAGTGCTCATAAATACATGCAATATGAAATAGAGTTAAAAAGTAGAGGGCGGATGGCAAGGGGAGATTAAAATGGTTTTATAACTGTACCTGTATGTCCTGGGAGTTCTCTGCTCACACGAACATTTCCTTCTCGTGTTTTGAGACTGTAAATTGAACATATATTGTCCAGACCACCTAGACAATGAAGGAAGAAAACACATTAAAGACTGTAGAAGCCAAAACAGTCACAATGTTTAGAGAAGAACTTAGTCAAAATCCAAGGCTTTTGAGCCATCTTTTATACCCTTGGCATTGACCTTGAAATAGATTTGAACCAAGTTCAAAATACTTATTTTTTGTGTTGTTTTGATCACTTCAGACAACAATATTTAACTCAACCAAACATTACAAAAAAGGAGGAAAAAGGCTTAAAATTTTATTTGTAAAAACTTTTAAGCTCACACAAAAAATGGTGTAGAGAACAATTTTCTATTTTATCATTCTTTGCTATTACCATTTTTTACTATTAACTAATGATTGTGCAATAGCATGGATTTATGTTCCTGGATTCCAAATTGAAGAGTTAAGCTTTGGAATTATGAAATCTACATACCACATGCGACGAAGCTTCCAGAAGGAGCATACGCACATGTCATTACCCAGCTAGAACGCAGAGGAATGGCATGAACCTGAAAAAAATTAGGATGAAATAATGAAAATGTAAATAGAAGTGGAAAAAGGGAAAAATTGAGACATATTCTTAATCTTATGCAGACATTTAGAAAATTTATATCCCTTAAAATATATTATATATTTTTAAAAATTTTGAATTTGTTTGAATTATTTCAGACATTTTACTTTCCCAGTGTACCAGCTTGAAAATTAAGCTATAAAATATGTTTAATTGAACTTATACTCTTTTGGACAATACAAAGGAAATAACTACCAATTCTTGTGAAAACAAGTTTTTTGAGGTATTATTCAATGATGGTGCTAACTAATCCAGCAACTCAATTCACTTAGCAATGGATGCACAAGCTGAAATCTGTTGGAAAAAATTTCACAATCATTCATAGTAGTAATCCTAATTTTGAAATGAATTTATGGGGAATATCAATGAGATTTGAAGTGTAAATATGAAGTCTTGAAAGCAAAATTTCAATTCCTGAGCTTACTTTCATATGTGAAGTAAGTTGGCTTTTATTTCTTCATACCTTATTTGTTGTATAAGAATCCCACACGATAAGTTTTCCATCTTGTGAAGCACTTACTAAGTTTCTAAGTAAAGAAGAGAAAAATTTCAAAAATCCAAAGAAGGAAACAAGATGAATTGTCAACACTTGAGTTATTTATGTTTCACTGGCAGTAACAATGATGTTGGAAATAAAAAAATATAGCACTTCTTTCAGCAAGATTAACAAAGACATACATATATAAAAAACTATTTATCGGCGCAAAATGTTTAAAGAATTTTTTGCAGAAATTTTCTAACAGTACTGTTGTTTTTCTTTCATAACAATCTGAGAAAAGGGATGATGATTGTATTTTACTTTGCGATCCAATGCAAGGAAGTATGCAATGGGAAGCCTTGCTTTTAACCTGTATTGTCCAGAGTACAAGGGAACGAATTGCAAACGTGCATCAAAATTTCTGAGCAAGTCTTTAAGGAAGGAGGGGTAAGGAAGTGAAGGAGAAAGAGATAGAGAGGAGTTACCAACCTGGAATCAGACCCCCAGTGCATAGCGTATATTTTTGCAAGATGACCACGAAGCGTTCTACGTGTTCTCATTTGTATTCTTCCCACTTGTTCCAAGTTTGCTGTGACTTGAAGGAGGGTTGTATCTGCAGCAATCTTCCTTGCATCCTGAAATGACAAACATTAAAATAATTATTTCACAAGAAAAGCATACTCAAGCTTCAAATCCCCCCTCTAGTGTAGCCAATAACCATCTAAAATTCTCTTCTTCCGAATTAGCCCCAATTTTGTGTAGAATATTTCAAAATGATTGTATTGTTCAAGTTATGCATTTTTTACTTTGCTGTTGGTTTTTGAGTAAAGTATTAACCTCGAGTAAAGTTGTAAGTTCAGCAAAATTTTACCAAGGTTTCAAACAATGCATGATAAACGAACGCAAAGCCCTTCATCAGAATAAAACTTTCTCAAAATTATTATCTCATATGTGTAATCAAATGATGACTAAGCAGCAACACTACGAAAGTATTCCAATATAAGGAGCTCAATTTTAATATGTAAAATAAATTGTAAAAATTATAAAGATTGTGCAACATTGTAAAGCATTGTGGTCATTTGGATTCCAATAAAAAAATATTGAAATTGTTGGAAATGTGAGGAATTCTTTTAAGACTTACATTTGAACAAAAAAAACATAAAAAAAACAAGTTTTATAATATGAAAGTATTGGTTATACATTGTGATAATTTTAAGAATTTTGAGATTTTTTTACTGACAAAGTGAAAACAAAACAAATACTTCACATTTCTTTTATACAGCCTCAGCTTATTGTTGCATAATGAAAAAATATAGTTATAAAATAAAAGGTGGAATGCACATTTTGTATTTGCTCTAAATTCTAGATTTTACGTTTATAAACACTAGGTTTTTTTTGAGAAATTTTAACATTTAATCTCATACAATCACTTAGAAAAACTGCAAGGAAAAAGTCTCTATAAATAATAATATACTATCAAACAAAAACTAGCTCCCAAGCTCAGAGAAAATCATTCGGCCCAAACAGACTCGAAAAAGCCATTTTTTGTAGGGATTTTATTCAATTTTATTACATTTGGGGTGGAATCTCCAAGTATTTTCCAAGCCAACTCCCTTGAGATCGAAAATGAAAATAGACAACAATGAAATTTACAGATCTAGAAATAACTGGATTTGAGCGCTGGTTTGAAGCTATTATAGTGAATACCGGGAAAATTGGAACTAAGGGATGAACATTTATTGAAACATTTCGATTATTCGTTTGATGAGAGTAAACTACAGACGAAATGACGTGTCAGGGTTAGAATTTATATTCCAACACAGCTTATTTTAATCACAGCCACAGTTTTTTAATGGACATGACAAAGGATGCGAATTTTGTTCATAAAAATCGAATCTAAGGGTTTGGAGTTATGAAATCTGGCCGCATTGTCGAGCCATTTTTTTCCATCACACCCCTAGCATGGCAACTGAATGAGTTTAGATCTTTGTGTTTACGCTTTTATTTATAAGGCGATCTTTCCCCAGACCGAATAATGTTCAAACTCAAGACCTTTTTAAACTGGATTAGGGTTTGTAAGGTTCGTTTAGTTCAGAACGGCGACGCTTTCTTCTAGTTTTCAATTCCAAGCCACCTTTTGCCCTTTAATGCTAGTCTACGACAACTACGAAGTGAATCGGCCATGTTGCAAGCCCAACAACGAAAGCGCCATTTTTCTTCTGTTTTGAGGCTCTAAAACACCTCAAACATCGATTTAAAAACCAGAAGAGTGTTCTTAATATCTTTATACATTAGTATTAGACTTGTTTTTTGGATTTGATGATAGAAAAACTGCCTGAACACTTAGAAAAAGAGAGCACGCCTAGACAAGATTTGGTTAGTGGGGGTTGTGGTCTGGAGGGCTATGGGCGACGCTTCTCTCACTTCTAATGCCTGGATATCTAAATAGAATGGAATTCATCATAAGAAAAGTGAATATCGGTGCAAGAAACAGAAATACATTTGGACTGTCTTTGCTAAAATGATCTTGTATTTAGAACAATAGATTTTTTCCTTCATGTAAAAAGCATTCGCACAACCATGACTCACAACATTGAGAAACATTTGAGAGAGATGTTGAAAATTTGGGCCTTTTTGTCGAATATATGAGCACGATAAGAACTAGAAACGAGGGAACATTCGTTTATATTAGGATATATGTAAACAATTTTGGAGTTTTTCGATTCTGATTGCGATCAGAAGGAACGAAAACTGAGCAATTGGGGTTTTTGTGCCTGCATGATTGAAGATGAATTTACATTCAACATCTCACTTTCTGCATTTTCGACTTTTTCTCAACGCTAAATCCCTTTATCCTTGAGCGCCAGGTATGAAACTCAAGGCCCAAAAAACTCAAAATATTACTAAGATCACAAGTATAATAAATTCAGAATCGCGTTGGCAAGAAAACAATATCTTATGTACCGGGCGAGCCGAGAAAACAGCCTCAAAAATTCTTCATAAAATGGCTTAAATATGATTTACAGTTATGTTATGGTCAAAGATTACGACTTGGACTAAGGAACATTGGAGAAAAGGTTTAAACGAGAAGAAGAGAACAATTATTGCAGAGAGATTTAGGTAAAAGTGAACGACATATTAAGCAAAAGCCGCGATGTATTAAACATCTGCCCTTCTATCCTTCGAACAAAACCCAATACAAGGGTTTTTCGCTCCGTGTTTTTTGATTAATCCTCGAAAAATATGCCTTTTACAACAAGAATAGGCAAAAGGATAATCAAGCAACACAAATCCAGCGAAATACTCGGAATTTTAGAGATTCTTCGAGGAGGTTGTTGTGTGGTCAAACATGGAAGGCAAAGCAAATCGCCTGTCATACGGACACAAGACTTGGAAGGTTGTCTTCACTTGGTTGCGATTTAACCGATTCAAACGGCCCTCACAACTCGAATTACAACACTAAGTCGTCTTGGACAGAAAGAAGCGACGAAAAACAGTCAATGTTCGACGAAATGGGGAAACACTGGTTGGTATCGAAGCTGGTAGTCGAAGTTCCTTCGCCTTTCGAAGGTTCGACTCCAAAGATGAGCGGTTGCTGGCTGCTTTCGTTTTCTCTAAACCCTTTTTTTAATCAACAATCAACGTTCACTCACCCGAATTTGGCTTTTCAAAGCCTCTGCCTCCTGTCGAAGCTGTTCTAACTCACTCATTGTAGCCAGTGGAGTTCAAAAAACCAAGTCAACTCTATGATGAAAACGAAGAATCAAAGACAACCGTTGCTGCAGAGAGAAACACTTCTTGCTGAACTAACACTCGCTCAAACTCCGATCCAACGAGTCTGGCAGAGCGTTAGGCTTTTCTTGATAGTCTGCCCCACTCAATAATCCAAGAAAGATGTGTTTGGAGCTGTGAAAAAGCAGATTTTTAGCCGTGGCATTAGCTTAGCACTCGGTCTGGTTTATACTGGGAGTGGTCTCTTTGATAGATTGCAAAGGATTGCCCCCACACTCATCCACCACATTATACAACACTATTATAACCAGCCCCTGCCTGCATGGAGCCCCCCGCATACCCTACATATATACATGGATATGGACCGGCAAACGAGAGGAACCTGGCACTAGCTAACAGCCACTAAAATATAATGTACATCTCTCGAATTCTGTGGTACAAAGTTTTAATTCGAATTTATTTTATGGGGATATGAGGGAAATCTTGCATCATTTTCTTTGTTCTTTTTGTCTTTATTAGAGAATAAGATTTTGAATTTAATTTGAGTTTAAACTGTATGGAGCCTGGAACTAGCTAGAATATCAAGTCTGATGTAACTGGGGGAAAAACAGGGGAGAGGTGGTCTTGATTTTGGAGTTTTTGTTTGTCGTTCTTTTCCCTTCTTAGATTTTCAATTTATTTTCTATAAACATTTGTGATGGGATAGGATTTTTGTAATATGTCCTATTCTACGTTTTACCTTTTTTCTCTTTGGAAAAAATTTTTTTTGGGTCTATTTCTTTCATATTTCATTCATTTGATTCCATCCTCCTTTTTCTTTTTCTATCCTGTTCTATCCCTTTCTTGCTTTTGTTTTTCCATCCTATTATTTCTTTACCTTTTCATATTTTATTACCTTTCCCTTCCAGTCTGGAGTTTTCTAAATAATTTCTTGTATTTCTCCTTAATACTCTTCTTTTATCTCACACCTTTTCTTCTCTCTTCCATATTGTCCTATCATATCCCACCCTTTCATTCCTTTTCTTCCCATTTCATCTCTCACCCTTTCTTTCCCACCTTGTTCTGTTTATTTTCACCTTTCATGAAATATGCTTTTCTTCTCTTTCCCATTACTGCCCTTTCTTCACAATTAAATGTTCATTTTTTCCTTCATTTCGTTTCTTTTTAATCATGAGGAAATAGCCCACATGCTAGATACACTTCGCTTGCCACACCCAAAGGTTTCAATGTGAGACTCCATGTGTAATGCCCACGCAGTGATTCATGACATAAGAAAATAATAAATTTAACTTCACGCAGAGCCTCGTACCGAAACCTTTGTGCGTGAGAAGTGAAGCACATCTTGTAAGTGGTCTATTTAACAAGGGATTCTGGTGTTTGTAGCATTCATACAAATAGCTTTTTTCTTCAGCAAAAACCAATATGTAACCAAAGAACTATGGCACAATAAATTTTCAGACTTCAATACATACATATAATATTGATTTTAATATCAACTACACAGAAACATCAGCCCTATCTTTCTACTGGATAAACCATTTTTCAAAACTTTTTATCTTAAATTGGTTAGTATACCCTATATATTCCCAGACCAACCAGAATGGTATTAAACAGCAACATGCTTGTTACTGACAACACCCTCTTACAGCTCAACATTCAAATGCATGACCCATATGAAGTATTCAAATACTTCTATAAACAGACATTATTTTGTTTGTGTTAAATAC
>OCZR010159981.1:1941-14959 GCA_900234385.1 Anemonia viridis | reverse complement strand
ACTACGCGCCAAGCAACGAAAAAGTCCCGGATGTGTCCGTCGATTCTGTGCCATGCCAATTTTTCCGAGCCAGAGGTGCGCCCTTTACCCCCTCAAACTATAAGAGCTCCTTACAAAGGTATTAAATCTGTAGCTACAAGGATATAGAGAAGTTGAAACAGACATTGAATTCCAGGGGATCCAACTCAGAATTTCCAGCTCTGAAGGATGCGCACTAACCAACTGAGTTACGCCTGCTCCTGTAGGATATCAAGCTATCTGGCTATCAATAGGCAAGCTATCAGGCTATCTGGCTATCGATAGCTAGGCTATCACAAGTTCTTAGTAGTGTAAATATAAATATACAATCATTACCATTCAAAGCCAAGAAAAACATTCTGGTCCAATAAAGTGAGGGTTTGGTGGGGGACGTCGACCTCATCTATTGAGTATTTTACTGCTATAAAGAACCCTCCCGAATCCCACTAACTTCTTTTCACTAGTAGCGTCTATCATGAAGAGATGACGAATTTCAGAACAGAAATTTCAGAGGAATCCCGCACAGACCCCGAGCTGAGCGAAGATCCCTCTAATGAAGAGGAACAATTTTCGAAATCGGACGGAGAATGAAATCAATCAAATGGTATGCCAGCTTCCTAAAAGCATACCGCGACAAAAGGCACATGATTGACTTCATAGCTATAGCATGGTCGCATCCAAGCATATCTTGTATTCCCATGGAGAAATGACTCATCATCAGCGAAGAATTCCAGTAACCAACACGAAAGAGTTGGTTGGATATGCTTTATTGCCTTACAACCCAGATGTTCTGGTCCCAAGAGGTCTAAAGACTTTTACAAATGGATTGGTAAAGCTTAATTTGGCAGATTTTGTGCATGGCAAGAAAGCCCGAAGACGACTATGATACGGATATTAGCGATAGTAAAACAGAAAGTGACAACGAAGCAGAGGAATCCCAAGAAGAAAATGATAGTGAGGAGCAAGAAGACTCAGATGCGGGGTGTGAGGACGAATAAGAAGGATAAGACGAAGAAAGAGATTGTCACGTTTGTCAAGAACTCAAATCTTTTTTTCCAGATATTAGTGGCACAATGCCCGAATTGCTGTTGGCACGAAGCGTATCACAATCATCGAAATGAATTAGTCGTCACACCCATTTGCTATCACCGCCAAAAATACAAGACAAATGTTTTATCTTTGCAAAGACTGTTATTCGATGTACACACTTTCTTGAAAATCGGAGAGATCACCTGTTCCAACAAAAGACTTTTTTTCTGTCCAGAAAATCTCGTTAAAACAGCCTTTTACAATTCTCTAAAATTCCTGATTCAAGTAGACCCTCTCCTGCCCAACACGGCAGCCGAACATCAACGGCTGTTGTTTATGATTATGGCAAATTACGAAACGGTCAACCCACAATGAGGACGAGGGATGGGGTCAAATTTAGCTCGTACCAGTACCGGAGGTTTGTCAATTTTATATCTACTAAGCATGACCCAGAGAGAGAAGTGAGTGTGTAATTGCAATCTCTATCACTTTTGTTGTTGTTGTTGTTTCAGCTTTTTCCCCCTCAGTTCCCCAGGATGTACGTTGTTCTTGGACTGTTTCTCTTATTCTTTTACGGAAGCTCAACCAAAATTCCTGATTGGACATCCTGTGAGACACGTGATTCCATGGCCTGCACATGTCCCAAAGCCATCTTGGTCGACGTCATAGCAAGATGTCATTTCAATCACTTGACTGATCTGAAGATGATCATTACTATTCCTAAAGACATCGTTCGATTGTAATATAAAAACCTATTTCAAATATTGTTTATAAAGGGGAAAATGGTCGGTCTATAGACTAATAGAAGTTGTGGTAGTTTATTACCGCGCGGACACTCTAAACATGAACACTTGGAGTTTTTTAGACACTTTTTCAACATTTTTCAAAATTTGTTTAACGGATTATCCAATCACGACAATCTTAGGATTTCTATTTTTAGCTTTCTCATGGGAACTACTGAAAAAGTAAATAAAGTCAATTATATCGTGTGTTCTAATTGGATGCTTACTACTTTTTTTTTTGTCCAGGAATCTTTCTGGAAACAGCATTCAAGAAATCCCACCGAACTCATTCTACAACTATTCTCAACTAATTTATTTGTAAGGAAGTATCTGATTGTCATGGATTTGTGTGTTATCTCAATGACTATTTTAATTATTTTTGTCTTTCATTAATTCATCCCACTATCCGTCTATAAGCTGTTCAGACAACTCCTTTCGTGTTCACATGTTCATCTTTCTAATATACAACAACCCTCTTCCTGAATTTAGTCCAAATGATTCCATTAAATTGTACGTACTTGTACCCGTATAAGCCTCTATCTTTTCGACCCTAAGACAATTACTGCCAACATTTATTTCAGATCTTTGTCTTCCAACAACATACACGCCATCAGTCAAAGAGCCTTCAGTGGACTAGAGCGACTACGAGAGCTGTAAGTAGTTTTCATAATGAATTAATGGTTAATTAATTCAATTAATTTTTTTTAATTTAAAAATTAGCTAAGCTATAGTAAGGATCAAATTTTACAGGCGAATTTCGAGTAGTTGTTTAGAAACGAATTCAGATATTTGTATATGTAATTCAGTACCACTCAGGACACGATGACGAATTCCTTCCTTCCCTCCTCCTAAGCATCTTTCTTAGTACTTGCCATCTTCCTTCCTTCTTATTTCCATACTATTATTCTTTTAAAAATACTCTAGAAATCTTCAAGACAACAACATTATACAGTGGGACACAACGTTCATAGAACAAGATCTGCCAAATCTCATCATGCTGAACGTTGCACAAAACATTTATTGGAAGCCAGAAAAACAAATCCTGTCACTACCAAACCTGAAGATCTTCTACTTATTGTTGGGTTTCATTCCACGCAATCGTACTCACACTTGTTCTTGGATTCGATGTCATCTAGTTAAAAGAAATGTGACAATAGACAATGCAAACACTATGATCGAAAAGGTTCCACGAAGCTACCAAGAAAAGGTAGAGCCTGACTCCGCTGCCAGAAGAGCTGATTATTGCAATTTCCAAAGGTTGAATTTTCAGAATGACAGCTACTGGAGTGTGATAGATAGAGCTCGGTATCATTTTCACTGCGAAAGAACTCTGCAGTCTATTTGTTTATTAAGGAACTTAAGTGCATATGATCATGACCTGCGCAGACAAGAAACCTGGTTTTTTTTCAATTCGGTGCCAACTCCTAAGTGTTTTAGATTAATAAACTCCATTCTCTATGTTCCCTTGATTGAAGGACTCTTTTCAATGGTTTTCAACCTGATCGTTATCATCACAACTTTAAGAAGCAGAATTCTACGAGAGTCTGTTGCACATGTTCTTGTGGCTAATATTGCTGTAGGAGACCTATTAATCTCATTCTACATGATCATCATTACATCAACAAGACAGATGATGGATGCTATTGAATACGATGACTTTTACCTGCCTTACTACTGCAGGATTGTTGGTCTCTTCTTCCTAATAGGATTTTCAAGCCCTTTGATGTCGTTCATAATGACCTTAGAAAGGTATCTAGCTGTTGTATACTGCATGAGACCACACATCAGGATCACCAGGAGAATGGCTTGTGTTGCCATGGTCATGGTATGGAGTCTTTCTTTGTCGGTAGCGGTCAGTTTCATGGCTTCCCCACAGTTTTCATTGACTACAACTGAAATGTGCATGCCTTTAGAAAACATTCACGGAGTACAAGTGATGATTTACATTGGAGGCATCGGAGTTCTGTTGTACCTCATCTCAATAGCCTTATATGGTCACATGTATTTCGATTTCCAGAAAACAAGCCAGAAGACCGTACAGTTACAAAGAGAAAACCGTCTGGCTCGCAGGATTGCACTCATAATGTTTACAAACGTTCTCTTCTTCATTATTCCCTTGATTATTACTTTATTAATTGATAACTTTATAGATGTTTCAGATTTTAATCGTTCTATATTTTTGAACACCTTTGCCATATCTTGTCTTGCTTTAAATTCTTGTTTCAACCCGATTTTATTCTCGTTCAGGAATGAAACCTTTCGTTGCGAGTTACGTAGGCATTGTTTTGGTTGCACAAGCATTGTTGCAGCTCAACCCTGATTAATAATAATACTGTTTGCTTTTTTTCTAATTGGTTAGTTTGATGGTTACCAGTGAAGTAGCTGGGATTTCTTAACTTGATAAAAATGAAAATTACAAAACAGTAGTCGGGGGCGTATTTGTGTGTCCCAAAGTTGGCAAATCGATCAGTGTTCACAACCTTTAGTGATGGATTGGACATTACTCTTCGAGATCGCCTGTGCTGAACAATTTGGTTAGAAGTTTAGAGACTGGAGCAGCTTGTACATTTTACCTATGTATAGTAGTTTAGGCAGCACCGCACGACCCCAGGTTTTTGTCCGTTTTGGTCAATTGCATTTGATTCGAAATCAGTAAGGGGCTTGCTAATGAAAAACGCTTTATGGGATTGGTTGAACTTTTAACAGGGATCAGAGGATCTTTCAAGTAATAAAGGCGGGTTTGCAGCTTTTTGAGTAATAATTTTATTGAACATGTTTTGTATATTAGAATAACTTTTCCCATTTTTTTATAAGCTTTTCAAATTAGTAAGTAAAATGCAAACAAAGTCTACAAAAACATACAAAGCCTGCAAGACAATGAATAAGTATTTCATGTGTCACAGAAAAGATTTTATTTAACAATGACTTCTACCAGCATCGCAAGTGCGAGTTCATGCATAACTTGATTTTTAAAAAATCTTCCTATAATAATCGGAAAATTAAATCAAACCACAATGATGAAGATATAAAAAAACAAAGTGCCAGATGGTGGCATCCATTTAACATCCGACGTGACAAATGAAAGTCTCATGTTGATTTCCACCGTACGTATACATGATAGGCCTTTTAGTTGGCGCGATTGCAGGAGACTGACTACTAGGAATCTTGACTTCCTACGTCTTTTATTTGGGAAAACGTTTCAAAACTTCGAAAAGTTGGTATAAAGAGGAAGAAATGAATAGTGAACGGTAAATGGAGCGATGCTGAAAAAAAAATATATATATTATATATATATCATATATATATATTGGTATATTGGATATACGATATACCAATGGTTTTGAGATGTCGGTGACTTGTGCGAAATATTGGACGTCTTTCAAAGACAGTGCCTTCGAAAGGCATTACCGTAACTGTATCCTTTGGACCAGAGGAAGGCTGTGCAATGCCGTCTGCAGAACACCTCCCCAAAAAACATGATCAGCAGAAGATAACGACAACGATGAACACCAATGAACACCTGGTCCAATGTTGAAAATACTAGATTTAAATATATTGGTTCGGGAAAATAGTTGTATTAAGAAATTAAATACGAGAAGAAATTTTCTGTAAATATCAAACAAATTAATCACCATGCATATAAAATGGCTTCTCGTATTTAATTTTATAATTAAGATATAAAATCATTTTGGTATTTCATGGTTTTCGTTGTTTTTTTTGTTTTTTTTTGTTTTTTGTTTTTTGTTTTTGATAGAAGAGCATTTTATAAATTTCAACTCCTTATTGATTGATGTGAATACTGCATACTCTGCTCATTGGTAGTATTTACTTTCGTGTGGTGGTATATGATTATTTGTAAGCATTTATTTTCTCGTTTATAATAATGAGATGGCGGTCATTACGATAGTGGTCAACGAGATTCAGAGGCCTTTATCAGCTGATTGAAACCCAGAAATTAGAAAACCCTTTTTGCGAGTTCCCTCAAAATTAAATAAAACATTTCCTTTTCCAATTCTAACTGGAAAACCATACCACATTGATAAAGATATTAAAAACAAAGTGCCAGACGGTGGCATCCATCTATCATCCCACCCACGTGACAAGTGATGAAAATCTCATGTTGATTTCCACCGTACACATGATTGGTCCTTTAATGTAAAAGTGCTGGAGACCGACTACACTAGGAATCCTGGTTTCTTAAAATTTTTGTTATTTATTTTGGGAAAACGTTTCAAAACTTCGAAAAGTTGGTGTAAAGAGGAAGGTAAGTCTTTTTGGTTTTATTATCTTACGCAGTAATTTATCGATAAACGGATTTTCAAAAGAAATTAAACAGTAAATGGAACGATGCTGAAAAAGATCAACATCCAATCGGGGTACAGCAATGCTTTTTCAAAGACAGTGCCTTCGAATCATGTTGAAGATCAAATGGCAAGACTATATTAGGAGCGGAAAAACTCTATACACGACAAAATACAAGGCTTTCTCAGTTAAGGAACGACAACTTCGTTGGCAAGGCCATCAGCTCGGTCGGTCCAAGAGTGAATTATTAACAAAAGTTGCTCTTTGGTTCCTGAACAACCTACGTGCAAGGGGCGAGAAGCAAATACTATTTCCAGAGTCTATTAAAAAGGGGAGCCCCCGACTCTGACGTGCTCGAGACATCATTTGAACGGTATCCTTCGAGCCGAAAGAAGTCTGTGGCTGTCAAATGCAGAACAACACCCCTGCCCCTGGTCAGCAGACGTCAACGACGTATCGCCGGTGAACACCATTCGTTAGAAAAATGTAAAATCATTTGTGTATTCCATGGCTTTCGTTTTTATTGATGGGAGAGTAGAGATAGTAAAAACTTTTTGGGAAAAAATGTGGTGCAAACTAGGCCAGTTTTACTTACTCATCTATGGCCAAGCCATAGATGAGCAAGTAGAAAGGTGATTTTCTTAGGCTAGGCAGTGCCCACGACAATAAATTTAAGGGTAGCTTGCTTTATAAAGTAATTATATTTGAACAGTTGGTTGACCAGAGCTTTCTCATTCGACGTCTTCTCACTCACGTTATTAAAAACCATGGAAGTTGACTGGCTCTTTGTCAGTGTTTTTTAATATATACCTTTTGAAGCCTTTGAAATTTATTACTAAGATTCTCTTTAATTGATATGTCATCTAGAAGAAGAAATGAATTTTATAAAGGGGGACTTGAACGAACATCGCTCAAACTTCAAGTGAGCTGAAACTTCTTCAGAATAATCTTTAGTGGTTAAATAAACACTGTATGAAGTTTTTTTTTTGATATTCAGGTCGAAAGTATTATATTTTTGCGGTTCTTTTTTGGAGTCGGTGATGTCATATACTCAACATCACGCATCGCTCCATACATTTCTTTGTATTTTATGATCAAAATATCCGTTTCAAAGAAAAGAAAGAAGTGACCTGCAAACACCCTAAAATATGAAACATAATCGAAAGAAATTTAAAATAAGCCTATTGGCCGACCTCTCGTCCTAATAGAAATAAATTAAATCAAGGATTTCTTTACAAAGAAATGTATGGAGCGATGTGTGAAGTTGAGTATATGACGTCACAGACTCCAAAAAAGAACCGTAAAAATATAATACTTTCGACCTGAATATCGCAAAAAAACTTCATACAGTGTTAATTTAACCACTAAAGATTATTCTGAAGAAGTTTCAGCTCAATTGAAGTTTGAGCGATTTTCGTTCAAGTCCTCTTTTAAAAAGTAATAATCAATGAAATAGCAATAGGGCATTTGCATGATGGCGTCATTAACCTCTACTACCAGAATCCTTTGCGCACTTTCTTTTGTTCAGTTCATTAGCACTTTTTGTCTTACTATTCCCAAGAGGAAATACAAATTTGAATATAAAGAAATTGTACAAAGCATTCTGGTAGAGAAGGTCAAATGACGCCATCGTGCAAACTAACGTGCTATTGGGATCTCGCTGACATTTTGAGTCTATAATGTATCATTATGGTGGGGGTCAGAAATATTTCCGAAAACATATATTGAACTGAACATGGAAGAAATAAGTTTCCTTGAATCCTCACAAACCCTACAACTAATTCAGGGCATGGCTAGTTGACTATAACTAAATTAATCCCTGAAACATACCGAGGTGACGAATTTGTTATAAATTTGACTATTTGCATCTTTTAGCTCATTGTCCCGAACCTCAGAGCCAGGTTTTGCTTGCAACTGCCACTCCTGAACAAGTTCATGTCATGTGTGAAGTGTGTTATAATTTGTTACAAGGAACAATTCCCGTATCACAAAGGCAAAAAGAAAGATAGAGATTTTCAAATTAGTAAGTAAATTGCAAACAAAGTCTACAAAAAAACCTACGAAGCCAATGAATAAGTAAAGAAAAGATTTTATTTAACAATAACTTCAAACAACATCTTCCTTTAAAGTTCAGGTTATGGGTTTCCTGTGTTTCTGTGTTTTGCAACCGCTGACCAACGGTAGAGGGCGAACATTAAAGTATAGTTTGTCAGTCAGTCTCCACATTCTGTTTGCACCTCCTTTTTTCACCCATCCAACCTTTTACAGTTCATGAATAACTTAATTTTTTTTTAAAATCTTCCTATAATAATCGGAAAATCAGACCACAATGATATTGAAAGATTTAAAAAACAAAGTGCCAGATGGTGGCATCCATTTAACATCCGACCCACGTGACAAATGAATGTCTCATGTTTTTTTCCACCGTATACATGATAGGCCTTTTAGTTGGCGCGATTGCAGGAGACTGTCTACTAGGAATCATGACTTTTGAAGTTTCAAAACTTCGAAAAGTTGGTATAAAGAGCAAGGTAAGTCTTTGTGGTTTATTTTCTTACGCGTTTTCAAAAGATATGAATAGTAAACGGTAAATGAAACGATGCTGAAAAAATTATATACATCCATTCGGAATGTACCAATGGTTTTGAGATGTCAGTGACCTGTGCGAAATATTGAACGTCTTTCAAAGACAGGCATTACCGTAACTGTATCATTTGGATTAGAGAAAGGCTGTGCATGCCGTCTGCAGAACAACTCCCCACCATACATGATCAGCAAAAGACAACGATGACGACGAACACCAATGAACACAAATGCTGAAAATATTTATATAAGATATACAATATATTTCTTCGGGCAAATAGTTTCATTAAGTAATTTTCTGTAAATATCAAACAAATTAATCATGCACAGAAAATGGCTTCTCGTATTTAATTTTATTATTAAGATATAAAATCATTTTGATATTCCATGATTTTCGTTTTTTTTTTTTTGTTTTTTTGTTTTTTTTTGATAGAAGAGCATTTTATATTCTATCGGAATGGATATGGATGCTTACTAACTCGAGACGGTGTTGAACAAAATAGTGTGATACATACAAAACAGCTTGGCCAGTTTCAGTTCTTCTTCTATGTGCAAGCCATAAAGGAACACTTGGACAGGTGGTTTCGCAGCACTAATCAGATTCCATGCCTTTGACAATGACTTCAAAGGTAGATTGCTCTCTATAGTAATTATATTTACACAGTTGGTTGACTATAGCTTTCTTGTTCGCCGATGTCCTCTCAGGTTATTAAAAAAAGCGTGCAAATTGACTGGCTCTTTCTCATTAGTTTGATAAACACTTTTTGAAGGCTTTGAAACGTATCCGTAAAATTCTTTAAAGTGTCATCTAGAAGAAGGGATGAAAGTTTGAAAAAAATAATCAGTGAAATAGCAGTTGGGATCCCGCTGTCATTTTGAGCCTGTAATCGGTCTCATTACGAACGTGGTGGGGGTCAGAGGTAATTCGGAAAACAATATATTCAACTGAACATGGAAGAAAACTGTTTCAATAGAAACATTGCGAAGCCTACGACTAACACACCCCATGGGCTAATCTAAGTCAGGGCATGGCTAACTCACTATAATTACGATCATAAATCCCCTGAAACCTGCCCTGGAAAGATCAGTCAGTTCAAATTAAATATCTTCAGTTGGGATTAGATTTTAGTTAAGTTAAGATAAGATTTTAGAGTCAAGGTTAAATCGAAGAATCCAGGGCATTGAACTAGACCACGGCCATGAAGCATGACCCAGGGAAGGAGACCAGTGTGTAACTACTACCGCTAGCTAGGGTTTCTTTTATTTGTTAATTTTTTTCAGCTTCTTTGTCAGTTCAGCAGGATGTGCGTGGTTCTTGGACTGTTTCTCTTATTTATTAATGGCAGTTCAGCCAAAAGTCCTGATTGGACATCATGTGAGGCTCGTGACTCCATGGCTTGCAAATGTCCCAAAGCCATCTTGGTCGACGTCATAGCAAGATGTCATTTCAATCACTTGACTGATCTGAAGATGATCATTACTATTCCTAAAGACATCGTTCGATTGTAAGATATGTAATTATAAATGTATTGTCAGATGCTGAATTAGATGCAATATTTTTCAACAAATTAGATCTCTTTTTTTTACATTGCTTTCCAATCACAAGCGCGAATCGCTGTCGTGACAACACAAGAGGTTTCGGTGGACGTCAATCAATATGCTTCCGTGTGATGTTGTCATAAAACACAAAGTTATCAAGGCACGTGCCACGCGGGATGTTGTGACGTGAAGTCCAACAAAACCTTCAGGAAGTTTTCTTCTTCAGTTAGCTATGCGTAATGCATTTGTCAGCAAATAACACATTCTGACTGTTTGGAAATGGTTTCATTTTTTTAATTATTTTAGAAATCTTTCCGGAAACAGCATAGAAGCAATCCCTTCGAACTCGTTCTACGACTATTCCCACCTGATTTATTTGTAAGGAGCTCAGTTTGTGTGCGTGTTTTATTGTGTGTTTTTGTCATTCATTAAATTTTCCCTCCATCCATCTATTCAGACAACTCCGCCTTTACACTCATTTTATTCTTTGTCCGCTTATCTTTCTCTATACAACAATCCTCTTCATGCGTTTCTGTAACATATATCAGTGATTCCACAAAACTATTTAACGTACCCGTATACGTGTGTAGTCCTCTATCTTACATTCCCAAATACAATTAATGTCAACATTTATTTCAGATCTTTGTCTTCTAACAACATACACGCCATCAGTCAAAGAGCCTTCAGTGGACTAAAGCGACTACGAGAGCTGTAAGTGTAGATCCAGGTTTTAGTCATTCAATTATTTTGGATTCCGTAGTCACTCAATTCAAACAGAGTGTTGAATGAAATCACTCTGCATCAGTGTGCATACACGGTAGTCCTTCCGTCCTTCCTTTCTAGCTTCCTTCCTTCCTTCCTTCCTAGATTCCTTCCTTCCTTCCTTCCTTCCTAGCTTCTTTCCTTCCTAGCTTCTTTCCTTCATCTCCTTCTCTCTTCCTTCCTTCCTCTCTTCCTTCCTTCCTTCCTTCCTTCCTTCCTTCCTTCCTTCCGTCCTTCTTTCCTTCCTCCGTCCTTCTTTCCTTCCTTCCTTATTCCTTCCGTCTTTCCTTCCTCATCATATTTCTTAATGGCGTTCCTTTCCTTTTATTTTCAAATTATTAATCTTTTTTAAATAAACTAGGAATCTCCAAGACAACAAAATCAAACATTGGGACACAACGTTCATGGGACAAGATCTGCCAAATCTCATCATGCTGAACGTTGCACAAAACAATTATTGGAAGCCAGAGAAACAAATCCTGTCACAACCAAACCTGAAAATCATCTACCTATTGTTGGGTTTTACTCAACTCCATGGAAACAATTGTTCTTGGATTCGATGTCATCTAGTTAAAAGAAATGTGACAATAGACAATGCAAGCAATATGGTCGAAAAGGTTCCACGAAGCTACCAGGAAAAGGTAGAGCCTGACTCCGCAGCAAAAAGAGCTGGTTATTGCCATTTCCAAAGGTTAAGTTTTGAGGATGAAAGCTACTGGAGTGTGATAGATAGAGCTGGGTATCATTTTCACTGCAAACTTTATATACAGCCCTGTTTGGAAATAAACGTAAGTTCAAATAATCAAGACCTAAATAGACAAAGAAACTGGTTTTCCTTCAATTGGGTATCAACTTCTAAGTGTTTTAGTGTTGTAAACTCCATTCTCTATATTCCCTTGACTGGAGGACTCTGTGCAATGGTTTGCAACCTCATCGTCACCCTGACAATTTTGAGAAGCAGAGTTCTACGAGAGTCTGTAGCACATGTTCTTGTGGCTAATATTGCTGTAGGAGACCTGTTGATCTCATTTTACATGATCATCATTACATCAACAAGACAGATGATGGATGCTGTTGAATACGATGACTTTTACCTTCCATACTATTGTAGAATTGTTGGTCTTTTTTTCCTTATTGGACAGTTTTCAAGTCCAATGATGTCGTTCATAATGACATTAGAAAGGTATCTAGCTGTTGTATACTGCATGAGACCACACATCAGGATCACCAGGAGAATGGCTTATGCTTCCATGGTTATAATATGGAGTCTTTCTTTATCTTTAGCAGTCAGTTTCATGGCTTCCCCGCAGTTTTCGTTGACTACCACTGAAGTATGTATACCTTTAGGAAACATCGACGGAGCACAAGTGATGATTTACATTGGAGGCTTCGGAGTTCTATTGTACCTCATCTCGATAGCCTTATATGGCCACATGTATCTAGATTTCCAAAAAACTAACAACAAGACCGTGCAGTTACAAAGAGAAAACCGTCTGGCGCGCAGGATTGCACCCATAATTTTTACGAACATGTTTTTCTTCATTCTTCCCTTGATTATCACTTTATTGATTGATAATTTTATGGATGTTTCAGATTTTGATATGACAGTATTCTTGAACACTTTTGCCATATCTTGCCTTGCTTTAAATTCTTGTTTCAACCCGATTTTATTCTCGTTCAGAAATGAAACCTTTCGTCGCGAGTTACGTAGGCATTGTTTTGGCTGCGCGAGCACTGTTACGACTCAACCCTGATTACTGATTAGACCGTTTGCTTTCTTTCTAATTGGTTAAAGTGGGACTGAGACCGAAATCAAGCGATTTTTGATTTAACTGAAACTTTCCTAGAGTAATCTTTATGGTTTTGATAATCCGTGGTTGAATTTTGTTCTTTATATTCCGATGCGAAGTCTTATATTTTTGTGAATCTTTCAGGAGTCTGTGACTTCACTTACTCAGCAGGAGGCATCGTCCCATACATTTCTCTGTATCTTGTAATCAAAA
>OCZR010159684.1:2352-15452 GCA_900234385.1 Anemonia viridis | reverse complement strand
GTAAACATCACATGGTTTGAAATGGGTAATTTGCATACGAAGGTAAAGAGGTCAATTCTTGATATTCAGTCAAATATCTAAAATAATTGACCTCTCTTCTTAGATATTCTATGAAAATGAATTCATATTCTTTGTGCTGTGCTTTTTGTATAATAGTCTTTCTATATAAAAAAGCCAATTCTACATATGGTTTGGGTACTTTAATACTGCCTTGACAAATCGAGTTTAATTTAAGAAGATCTTTTACTTTAAAATGTTTTCAAAGGATCATGATGTGGATTTAGGGATGGTGACTAGTCAAGTAAAACCTGTTTTTTAAATCAAATTTTATTTCAGGATTTCAGTTGTTTTGTTGTTGTTGTCTGCCTCTGCTTTGTCACCCCCCTTCACAAAATCCTGGATCCGCACTTGCCTCTAGAGGAATGATTAACTATTGTGTTGAAACTCTTCATGTTATCGTCGTGATTCCCTTAGGATACTTACGAAGTGTTTGAAGAGTAAGAACAAAAGAAAATGAATCTCTAGAGGTTTGTCACGCACTGAATTGGGAAAACATTGTGACGCGCGGATTAGGTCCTCCTCGGATCTCCTTGTGGTATGGTGTATTTTTTTAGAATAAAACCTAAAATATTGTTGCGAAGAACGTTAAAAACTATTGATGTGTAAACTTTAGTATGAGATGGAATGTGACAGGAGGCAGGTTAATAAAATAAAGGCATGTTTGTATATTTATCTATTATAATCTTTATAATCTTTTTCCATTTAAAAGGCACGAACGAAAGTAATAGTTATATATTCCATCAGTAGTAATATGTATCCAGTCTTCGTGAAGTTGGTTGTCTTATACGCTTGCTTCGTCTGTGTGGGCTTGGTGTGTTAGACTGATCGCTTTTTGCTTGTGGTGAAGTACTATTACGTGGTGGGGTATTGTCACACCGTGGGGTATTATCACGTGACCGAGAATTATCACGTGTTTGGGTACTGTCACGTGTCTGCGTACTGTCACGCGATGGGGTATAATCACGTGATCTTAATTTATCAGCGTCTTCACCTTTGTCTGCTGCTTTGCGTATTTTTTTTGTTGGTGTATCGGGTGTTTCATCAATGTTTCCTGATCTTGGTTCTTCTGCCCTGTTATCCTTTCCGTGCGTATTCTTTCTTGGGATGTCACGTGGTTTATCTTGGTCACGTGTCTCTATGCTTGGATTACGATGCAGTTTAACTTTATCTTTTGACTCTAGTTCTTCAGAGGCAGTTACGCTACTGCCATTCTTTCTACCCTCTTCCTCATATAGGATGTTACGTGGTTCATCCAGTAGTTTTGCTATGACTTCGTCACTTCCTGTTTCGGCGGATATTACCTTATATGGTATATTACGTGCTTCCATATTACCAGAATTTGCTTCACCTTCAGATTTATCCTTATTTGGAACGCTGGTTTCCTTATTTGGGGTCTCCGTTGATGTATCAACTTTTAATTGGACAACACCATCACGTGATTCTGCGGTCGCTATTGGAACACCCGCCTCGAGGTTTTCTTCAGCTTCTGTTGTTGAGCATATCAAACAATAAGTATGGTCATGTGACCAGACAGTTTTTCCCGAGGAAATCCTAGTTAAGTCACGTGACGTACAATTGGGCGTATTTGATTGGATGGTTTCTCGGGTGCTCAGATCTGCACGATTCAGTTGTTCACTATTTGTTTGGACCTCATGTGCTGGTTCTTGGATTTCGAATGAATTCTTTGTTCCTTTGGGGTCTTTATCATTCAAATTCTGTCTGTCTTCATTGATGTGGCGTTTCATAACAAGCTGGAGGTCTTCGGTACTATTTACATCGCTTGTTTTGCTACTTTGATTGAGCTCAGTTTCTTCATTCTTCTGCTGACGTGCGTTGCTATTTTGCGAACATTTACCTTGTATCTTTTCGTTGAAGTTTGCGCAGAACTTCATCTCTTTTCCTGATTGTAATACGTAAGATCCAGTGCTGTTTGATCGTCCTCGGTAAGATCTCGTTTGTAAACATTCTTCTAAAAGCGCAAAGTATTCTACGAGTGAATCTGTTGTTTCTTCCTCTTTTTCTTCCAGTAAGGTGTCTTCCAGATTCCATGCGAAGAGCTCAAGGTTGAAGAGTTCCTCAATCTAATATAACACAACATTCAAATCATATTTTTTTATTTTTCCTGAAAAATTCTTTTAGCTTAAACTATGTCCAAGACTGAGACGGAATCAAAATTGACGCAAGTTGCGTTTACTGCATTTGAGACTAAAGGCGCGGACACATTGCGCAACATCGCGTGCAATAAGTAGGCAATGTATGCAAAAAATGCGTCCTGCGACACGGCTCTCAACATAATAATAATAAGTCTGAATTAGAAAAAAACAAACTCAACAGACGTGAGTTTTTACAAATATGAAAGAAATAAATGTTCAATATAATCTACAAATATAAGAAATTGTATATAATATATCAATACAAATTTGAATGAGCATCTATTGATAAAAGAGTTTTTAGAACGTTCTGTGTTAGTTAGCAACATCGATTGCGTGGGACATTGCGCATGATGTTGCACAGTGTATTCGTGGCTTAAGGGCGTGTAAGCACAAATTGTGAAGACATGTCCTTAATTGAACCTCTCCCCCTCCGCTGTCCCTGATACTAACTAGCTTACCTCAACATGCTCATCGACCGCGCATCCCATGTCCGTCAGTGTATCAAAGTCAGACTTGTCCACCTTATACTTCCTCAAGATAGACTCCACCACCATCAATCCAAGTGAACTGTTTTCCTGGGTGTTGACTGCTAAAGGTGAGCCATCTTTGGAGGTATTGACGTCAGATTCATTCAAGCAATCACGGGTGAGATCGTAAACCTTTGTTCCCCTTAACACATGGCGGGCTTCACCGCTACTGTAAAAACGTCTACGCCTTTGTACGTTTCTTCTGCCATGTTTTTCAAAAGAGGATTCGTCTTTGGGCATTGATTCTAAACCATTTACGATAACTTGTGACGCCATTCCCAAAGATTTTACCTGTAGACAACAGTCAACCAGATAGAGCCAGGTTATTTCAAATGGATTCATTGGTGCTGTAATCTGATGAGTCTTTAGTTGGAATTCAAAGCAAGTTCCTTTTGTTACATGTGAAGATTTTGGCTGTTAGAATTCGCGAGAAATTTACTTTAAAATGACGACCTACCTTGATTCTTTCCACGCCTTTTCGATCAGCTTTTGTTGCGTTTTTGCATTGTTTATTTGTTTGCCTTCGCGTTATTTTAGTTTTGATTCGTCATATAACGAGTCTTTCTAGAGCGCGTGCTCGTTCTAAGCTTGCGCCGCGAGCGTCCATCGCGCTCGCAGTTCCTGCGTTTCTCGTAATCCGAAGGTCTTGCGAGCGCGTTCCAAGTGGGAGTGCTTCCTCCACCTTTTCTGGATCAAAGTAGAGCTGCAAAAAAATCTTTTCGTTTCTAGTTACTATTTTATTAAAGAAAACATCACATTTGTAATAAAATGAAACGGAATTTCAGCTTCATAATTTCTAAAACATCTGGACAATTATCTCTGATGATAAAATAAATTGACATCTGTGTACCGTTTATAACAGATTTATGTCTTTGGCAGTCTTGCAAGTGCACTGTTCAAGTACTTTTTCCAATTTGTAATATGTACCTAGTTTTCTAGAAGATCAAGGTCCACTTCCATGCAAATTATCAAATCAAAACAAGTGCGAGAGTATTTTTACCATTCATAAAATGAGTGGTATTTAGGGTCCTTTTGCCGCAAACTTGTCCCGCATAGATTCATTCAGTCAACATATATCATTATGTCTGTATCCTTCACCATGTTCGTTGACCAGAATCGGCGTCCTCTCATCGTATTTTTTCTCTTTGTAATAGTTCTTTATTCTTTTATGCTCCAAGTACCCGCTCTTTTGGAAGTCTGGACGCTTTCTTGCCATGAAAAACTGTGCACAAATTCCAAGGATGGATAGGAATATCCATGTCACTGTTAGGATTATATCTGAAAACAAAATCATGTTTGCGGTTGAGAAGAAACAAACAACGACAAAAAAAATATGAAAAAAAGTAAAAATAAATAAAACGAAAAACAAAAAATATAAGCATAAAACAAGCCAAAAAACACAAATAAACAAACAAAACTAAAATAAGCGTGAAAAAGCATAAAAAATATATTTCAATATTTCGCGCCATTTTTTCCTTTCCAAATATGGTAAAAGTGCAAACGCGTCGAACATTTTCCCGCCAAACGAAAAAACACATGACCATTAAAAGGGTGGTGCTTCTTGATTCTATTAGATGATCTTATTGGCTAATACACAGTTATATAGATATAAGCCGCTTTACTATTGGTGGATATTTACCTTTATACTGGAAGGGTCTTCGGACGATGACTTGGTCGTAGTTTGGTTCAATGGCGCGAATAACGATGTTCAACACAAGGTACGACATACTCGTGTGAATAAAGGTATCAATACCTAGACAAAGCACCCAAAATACACTCAAAATTATTTCCACTAGATATAAATGGCAGAGTTATGGAGGAAGACGTTTCAGAAGTTGGCTTCTTAGAGGTTGTTTTCGTTAGTTAAATCAGTATTAATTTAAACTCAATCTCGTCCCACGTCCACGTGCTTGACAAACTTTAAAGGTTGTAACTTTAAATATCATTAACAAGTACACTCTTGTAAATAGGTATTTCTAGCTTGCTCTGGATAAAGACTGAGGAATAGACCTGAAGCATGATGACGTTTCATACCTCTAGTACCACAATTGTTTTCAAACTTTCTTTTGATATTGAAATGTTAAAACTCCTTTGAGAATTCAAATACAATAGTAAAAATTAACATAACAAAAGAGGCTACTGAAAAGGATTGTGGTATATTAGAGGTAAGAAACGTCATCATACTTCAGATGTATTATGCAATTATTGTTTCTTACCAATAATGAATCCATAAGCAGATACCACTGATGTGTATACAATACTTAGCTATAAATAGAAAGTAATATGTTATTAGAGATAATTATATTATTAGTGATTATCATCTTGATCTAAATTAGGATAATAGTTGATGAATCTATAAAAATGACCCTATTCAAACACATTAGTGCTAATTTACACCACCTCAAGCACAGCGGTGGTGCGGCTCAACAGAGTCAAACTCAGCAATTATTCACTGAGCCTGAGGTAATTATTCGTTTTAGTATAATTTAAGACTTGAATATCTGAGAAAATACAAAATTCAGAATAATAATATGTTGCATACATGTAACAGATACATGTTCACTGCTTGACCAGTGAATATCATCTCATAATCAATGGCATGTTTGTTTGACCAATCACAGCACTCAAAACTATGTATTCAAGTCTGAAATTATACTAATGTGATGTTAGCAGAATATACATTCATATTATGTACTTACGACTTTTGGCCAAGGTAACATGATAAATGGAGTGACAATAGTCATGGCTATGATCACAATACCATAGTCAAAATCACTTTGCCAAATATCTGAGTCACCTAAAAACGTTTGAAATGGGATATGTATTAATGAACTGCAAATTATGCATTCACTAATAACAAATAAATAATCAGATTGTATTTATATTTAAGGAAAAGTTTTTTTTGCCTCTGGCTTGGAGAAAATCAATTTAATCAGACATTTCAGTCTTCAAACATAGACCTTCATCATTGCTATTAATTACAAGAATTCTTATGGTTGTTTTGCTCGTGATGCTTCAAAACTAAATGTGCGTACATGCTCAGTAATGCCCTATAGGGCTGTTAAGTTGTGACGTATTTCCGGGTACAACTTCTCACGAAACCCACTAAAATAAAGCGAAAAATGTTTTCAATGATTTAATCTTGACCCGAAACAATCAGAACTGTGGGCAAGAAATACTGTCATGAAGAAAAAATGTGAAAAATTTTCGTAAAGCTTTATTCCATTTTGGACCCGGAAGTTGTTTTTTCATTCGAATGACGTCACACTTAACAGCCCTATTGTATGCTTCATCTGTCACTGGTAACCTGAGGTATGGAAACTTGTTCTTAATAATGATCATATTAATTTTCATGGCTTACCAACAGGAGTGAACAGAAGAGTCCCAGCAGCAAGGAAGCCCAAGAATAATCCATTAATAAGTAAACAAAGGCGAACATACTCCGTCAAAGACCAGAGAGTAAATATCAACAAACCACCAACAATTCCAATCACCAAACTTGCCAGCATAAGCCCTGCGTTTAAGGTAACAAAACACATTGTATTATGATAATATTGAAATGAAGAATTGCTATGTTAATCATTCAGTATTGGGAGCCTTTTATAAAGTATAAGCTACAATGAAATCACTGAGTTGAAACTGCGTAAATACCATAAAAAACTAAGTGCAAAGTATCTCATATTCTGTAATCCATAATAATGGTTAGTAAATAAATATATTTCAATGTACTGTAGATTTACCTAAATGGGACAGATGAGTTGATTCTGAAAGAATGATATAGAAAATAAACCCAAAGTTCATTAGGCCACCTAAAAACAAAGCTGAAAGATACAAACAAATAATGTTTAAAAACTACCTTCATCTGTTAAGAATAATGGCATTCATATATCTTTGTAATTTTCAAGTCAAAAAAAATTTATGAATGATTAATTTTCTCCTCAAAACTAACCTAATTTGAATAGTCTATGACCCATGAAACACATTCCAAGTGCAACAGCAGCACCAACCACAGCAAATACCTTGTTGACTGTAGAAACTATTGAAAACAAACATAGAGCTCAATAACACTTCATTTAGTAAGTAACAATAGCAACATTCTCCTTAGGGCAATAGTTGATGTAAGGTGATCAACAATTAATCAATATGGTAATAAATTAATGTCATAGTGATATTAGCTATGGAGCTATTCGTCATACAGGTGCTATAATCAATCTATTGTCATGGTGATAGTTTCCATGGCAATAACAAGGTGTTTAGTAACCTTACCTATTGAATAGCAGTTTCCAATAGTTGATGTGAAGCTGCAGCCATAGGAATGCACAGGGGAATATGCAGCCTCTTTCTTGGTTACTGGGTCATAGACTATAACATTGTAAATGACTCCTTGTCCAGGTAGTGTATCAAATAGCACTTTAGGGATTGAAGGAGCTTGTAAAGTATAGACCTGCATATATAAAATTTTTCTTTGAATTAACAATTTCATAGATAGTCCGAATCGTCATGAGGGTTAGAGGTCTAATAATTGTTTTTAAAAACCTAGTAATCAGTCCAATAAGGATGCAACAAATGCTGAAATTTGCCAAAAAAAATAGCTTTTGGCTCTCAAAATCGACACTTTTCACTACAAGAGGTCTATCACTAATAGACCAATAGTAGCTCAGCCAGTCAGAAGGCTGGATTGGTGATAGACCATTAGTAGGCTTTACTAATATTATGTAATACTACAACATTACAAGTCATCACCTTGTTTCCACTAGTCTTGATAATATCTGGATATGCCATCATCTGCAATCCCTTAAAAAGCTCGTCCTCTTCTAAGTTTCCTTCATCTAGAAACATCTGGTATAGATGGTATTCTAATCTATAGTGCTCTGGGTTTTTATCAGGATGATGAGGATAGCCATCACATACAATTTTCTTTTGACTTCTACAAAAGATATTCAAAGCATTTAGGTGAGCATCCTACCAAATGCAAGAATTCATAATCAAATACAAAGTAGACAAAAGATGATTTTCATTGGGTGCATAGCTACACCCCTTAATGAGCTTTTTTCAGTTACAAAAATTATTTATCACAAAGCCTTTTGGGATTGAAATGTGGACAAACTTTTAAAAAAAGGCTTCAATTACAAGGAAAAGAAGATGAACATCAGTTAAAGAACCATACTTTTTAATTACATTCAAATAAGAAACATCAAAATGGGAAAAGATTACTGCAGCATATTAGCATGTTTGGGTTTGGCTGCTCGCATTTCAATCCCATATTTGCATCATGAAATCATTTGCAAAGTGCTATTAGCTAGGCCTTAGGGTAGCAAGGGTTGTGAAGCTGTACATAACAAGAACTGGGACATCTTTGACCTGGATACCAGTCCTACACGTTGAGTTGTGGCAATTATTTCTTACCTGCCAAAGAACACATTGGCAAAATAAAAAGTGACTGTTGTTTTAACTGAATCGTAGGTGACCTTGAGATTTGGATCTAACTCCATGTTACATGTCTGGCAACATCCTCCAGGAAATGGAGCTGAAATTATAATATTTTATTATAAAAATCAAATTAAATTAATTTTGACATGAGAATTATGAATCTGAGAAATCAAAGACAGAGTAGTCTAGGTTTCTTCTGTGCTCTGCATTGCATGTGAATAGAGTTTGCTTTGGTCTGAAAGTTATATTATTTTGTTTCTTTTTCATTCTCAAAACCCAAAATGTTAAATTCCAATTCAGTCTTGGAACCAGGCATACCATGACTTTGATCAGTCCAAAGATTTGTTTCAATCTGTGAGTTAGCCATGCCTTGACTTTGATCAGTCCAAAGGTTTGTTTCAGGGTTCAATCTGTGAGTTAGCCATGCCCTGACTTTGATCAGCCCTGAGGTTGTTTCAAGGTTCTATCTGTGAGTTAGCCATGCCCTGACTTAGATCAGCCTAGAGGTTGTTTCAAGGTTCAATTTGTGAGTTAGCCAGGCATGCCCTGACTTAGATCAGCCCAGGATGTCATCTGTGGATTAGCCATGCTGTGCCTTTAATCAGCCCAGAGGTTATTTCAGAGTATCATTTGACAAAAATAAAAACTTGATTTTAACACACATTTTCATGACTAAAAGGTGAAAAGTGTGTTACTTTGATACAATGTCATGTCATTATGAGCTCAATACCAACCTCCATCACTGTAAGGAACAGATATAACATCAATCTGATAATCCTCTGATGAATTCGACTTAATATAAAGAGGAATGTACTGTTCTCCATGCATATAAGGTAGCTTATACAACAAAGAAGGATCCAAACCAGTATCTGTTGTATCATGTGTAAACAGAGGATCTGTTGATACTAATGTTTTTCTGTACTGAGAATGGACTTGAAAGATCACAAAGAACCATTTACGTTCTGTTCTTAAGAACTGAAGATTTAGTTGCTCATGAGATTGTAGGGTGAACTTTTTCCCACCATTAGCAGGAATATCAAGCTTTCCATTTCCAGGAATTAAAACTGAAATAACAACATAAAAGAAAAAATATATATTTATACATAAAATATGTATAAATCATTGATATGGATTACTCTTTCCCTCGTTTTTGCGTGTGATTTATGCTTAATCAAAAGATAAAGTACCACTAGCTACAATCTTTCGAAATGCTGAATCCGACCGCCAGCCCTGTAACATGAGAAGTTTCTAGACGTCAGAATTGTCTACAGCTCATAGTTCGAAAGTACGATAAAATAGAATGCTTATCCCAATACAATAAAATCTACAATATTCTTATCAAGAAATGAACAGTACATAGCTATAACTTATCTATTTTATATGTCAGCTCACGGTAATAAAGCTATCATGACATAACACATTAATGGCTTCGACATATTTGTAAAACACGACCAATACAAACCTCTAGATTCATCCACAAATACTTGTTCAGCGATCAAAATTTTGAGAAAAATAATACCAACGATCCATATACTGCAACTATGCATCTTTGTTTTTTACTGGGAGGGTTTTAGATCATCAGAAAACGTAATAAAAGTCAATTACATCTTCGAATGTTTCGCCATGTTTATGTCGTCTGCTGTCGTCTGATTAATTTCACTTCCGGTGATGAATTATGGGAAAGATTGGTACCAAGTCGAGGCTGATTGCTGTGTTCTGATTGGTTGATTTCAAAATGAAAGGAATTTAAAATGTTACAGACAGTTTGATTAGTCGTTCCACGCGTCAGGGAAAACAGTTTTCAATATTTACCTTCAAATAATTCCTTAATTTGAGGCGATTTCTACCAAAATTAGAACATCTTCTCCAAGCCATGTCTTCGTCGCAAGGTAAGAATGAAATTTTATTTTGATTTGACTTAAAAAACTTGGTAAATTTTGAATTTAAATACCGGATGGTTGTCGGTTGTTGAGCTAATGGATGTCTGCTCGACTCTGTCTTGTGTCATAGGAAAATTGCGTCCGAAATTTAACTCATTTTTGCTACAATTTGTCTTAAATATCTTATGCTAACTGTACAATTATGATTGATTCTATTGACATTGACATCTGGTAAAATTATACCGCTAAATCGATGCAGATAATCACGGAATAATCTAGCTTGTTAACACAAATTTTACGCATAATTTGATTTCCAGTAAGAGGCGTTAAGTCACTGGATGACAGCCTTACAAATATTCAATGGCTTTGTGAGTTAGAATCATCTGAACTACTGCAATCACAGAGAGCTCTGAGGATGAAAGAAACAGCTGATGAAGCACAGAATCGCGTGTCTCCCAGCTCACCAAATCCACATCCTAAACCACCATACTCCTATGCTACGATGATCCTTCTGGCGATCAATAGCACTGAAGATAAGAGAATGACGCTACAGGATATTTATAAGTGGATTGAGAATAATTATCCTTACTATAAGAAGTGCAAAAAGGCTTGGAAAGTAAGTGATTGATTGTATTTACTTGTCTTGCGTCATATATATGTTGGTAGTGCAGGAACAATACAACGTGTTTATATGAGGTTTTTCACGGCGGCCATGCAATATTTTTGCATGACAAGAAAACTTATTTCCCAGAGGAGAACATTTCTTTTATTTTGCCCTTAAACATGGCTGCCATGACGTCATATGAAAAACCTCTATATATCTCTTCTCCCAAAGAGGAAAACTTCTTTTGTTTTGACCTACAACTTATGCTATGAAACCACCCTTATCAAGACTACTGGTTGGAAATCTCTGTTCATTTGCATTGATTACTGGGCTATAAATTGGAAGGGAGAAGCTTCAGTCTCTTATCAAAATTAGGGGAGAATAGCTGTATTGGTCTTTCACAAACACCCAATCTCAAATTCTTACATGAGCTTGCTCTTATTGATGCGCTAGATCTATAACTGAATATTTTACAAGGATCTGGTATAATTCAAATTGCGACACCTTTTCTTTGGTTATTTTTCAGAATTCAATTCGTCACAATCTCTCCTTACACAGTTTTTTCCTCAAAGAAAAAAGACCTGTTGATCTTCCTGGTAAAGGAAGCTACTGGGCTATATCCCCTGAAGGCAAGAAAAATATTATGAGGGAAGTAATGAAACACGCACAGCCAGTCATTCAGAACCCTCTGGTTCAATCTGGATTGAACGGCAGAAATCTACGCCCCATTCTCCCCAAACCAACAGACAATGTTCCTCATGCTTATAATGAAAGTGGTGCTCAAAAGATGCCTGGTGTGTGCTCGATTGTTAATGGCAATACAGTCATGCCTGTTGTGATCTTACCAACCAACGTCTACATGGACTTGGCGTCAAAGATCGCAAACAGTAAGAAGGCATCCTCTGGTTTTGCAGTTACACAGAGTTCTGATTCAACTATTAAAGTTGTTAGTGATGAGTATTTTCCAACAAAACAACTTGAGAGAAGAACCAACAGTGGTAACCAAGGTGGAAATGTATCTGTGACAGATTTAATGGATGAAATTCTAAAAAACAAGAATTTTTCTGAGGTTTTGGATACCATTAAAACTGAAAATGAAAGCAATTCAGTACCAATTAATGATTCATTGAGGAATAATAATTCCTCTAGTGGATTTCATTTTTCTAATCAAGAAGCACAACAATATTCTGAGACACAAACTGCTGTTGTGAAAGAAAGCAATGGTGAGAATTGTAAGTTTGAACCTTCAGCAAAAAAGATCAAAGTTGAACCAGGCAGCCAAGAAAATGTCTACAAGAAACCTAGTCTTCCATGTCCTGTTCTCCATGGTACATCCCATGAGACTCAAAGATCACCTCTGAAGGACAGAACAATGCCTACCCTGGCTGCAATGAACTCTGAAAATAATGATTCATTCATGTTTTGTGACAAGGACTACAAACCCCAAGATGTAGGATCATCACTGCTGTCACCTGCACTGCTCAACACCCCAAGATCAAGCAACAGAACAGCAAAGAAAACCTCAACTCCTGCTCAAACATCACCTCTAAGCAGTGCCTTTCGTTCAGGACTTACTCCTTTAAAGTACGACTCTGACAGTGGCTTCTTCACACCATTAAAGGACACTGACTTTGACTTCTTGTTGTCTCCAAGTCAACTGCCAATACCCTTTCAAATCACCCCAGCAAGGATGATAGGGAGTACACCACAAGGTTGTAGAAAGTCACTGCGTCTTGGCACAGTTCCTGAAGATGTCGATGGAAATGATGTCTTATCATGGATGTAAACTAATGATTGTCTTCTTGTTATCATGGTAATAGACTGCTTGTTTTACTTGTGAAAAATATTGCCATTCTGGACAATGGTACACAAGTAGAGCAAACAGCAGGAATAGTAATTTGTGGTAAAAGTTTGTCTCATCTTGTGTATAGAATCTGGTCTACACAAAAAGCAGAATATCTGAGCTGACATTTTTAATTGAATATTTTTGACTTATTATTACAATATTATTGAACTCAAAATTTATGATCTAACATAAATTCATTTGTGTGTATGTGTGAACAATTTAAATTTTTAAAAACTTTGATAATAATTTTTTTGAGGTAAAAAATATTTTCTCATAGAGAAATACTTGTACTTCTCATAGAGAAAGCATTGTAACAATACAGTAGATTCCTTGTACCATGTTGAAGGGTAGTTCAGTCCTGAGGACAAATGAATACCTTCCAGTTCTCAGGAGGTTGAAAGTTTCTTGTTTTGCCCTACAAATTGAGATGCTTTGACATTATATGGAATAGGCCTGTACTAGTGGCAGCTGAAAAGAAGTCTAACTCACTGTACTAGTCTCCTACAGATCCATTGCTAGTGTCGTCATGCAAAGCTTTTTTCCCAGAAAAAAAATGAAGCCTAGAAATGCGAATGACACTTACTTTGTTTGCTTGTAACC
>OCZR010159319.1:0-11996 GCA_900234385.1 Anemonia viridis | reverse complement strand
TTTTATATTCATATTTTGTGCACTGTTTGCCACGAATTTTTAGTCTGTTAAGTTTAAAACCCACAATTTCGAGAAAACGGCGCGCTTCCTCGAAATTACGCCCTGTAGGCGGAGTCAAAAGACCTAAGGCTCCGTGTGTAATGCTCATTGATTCGTGACATTAATTTCGCACGGAGCCGCATACTGAAACCTTAGTTTGTGCCGTGAGAAGTGAATCATATCTCGCAAGTGGCCTATTCTATTTCAGTTTCAGAGCTTTCACATTTCCCGGCAACCTTTATAGAAAGAGGTTTTAGGGCTTGAACTGCATGCTTTCAGTTCGACTACACCCATTAACCTGAGTCACACTGCAAGGGCAGACCCAGCCAAAAAATATAGGGGGGCTTGACAAAATTTTGCAAGACACCAGTTTGGGGAGGGGGGCTAGGATTCGAAATCATAAAAGATTAGATGGGAAATGTGGGTGTAAAGGGGGTTAACGAGGCTGGAGAGGAGGGCCACAGCACCACTTCGCCCCTCCCTGGATCCGCCCTTGCACTGCTGTAGCTGAAGTGGTGATAAGCAATAACAAGCTTACTGTTTTACCTCATAAATGAGCACTTTTATATCATCTTTTAGAAGTAAAAAGATGGTTTATTTCGAAATATAGAACTCCGCTAACAATATTAAAATATATTATTAATACATATCTTTTATAATATCTTAACTTCTTAATAAGAAATGCAGTTTTTTAGTTCCCAAATATCTGAAATATTTTGATAGAAAACAAGTCAATAGTTTTTTTAAGATATAAATAAATTTCTTCTAAACTATAATGTTTTTCTCATGATATGTTTTCTAAAAACTCTCTTTAGCAGATGAATAAAAGCCAATGTTACAGACAAGAAGAGTCTTCTAATGAAACTTAACCTTATAATAATAATTACAAAGAGTGTTAAACAAAAAAGTATTAGATAGATGTGAAGGTAAAAATACCGGTCTGGTAACTTGAGTATTGATAACTTTGGTTTAGTGTTGTTTTCTGGAAGAAAACGAATAGGGGAATTATGATGATGACCATGACGATGATGACGACGATGACAGCTCAACAGCAGCAACAGCAGCAACAGCAGCAACAGCAGCAACAGCAGCAACAAAATCAGCAACAAAAAAAGAGGAGCAAAAAAAAAGGAGCAAAAAAAAACCAGCAAAAAAAAACCAGCAACAACAACAGCAGCACCCAAGAGCAGCAACAATGACAAAAGCAAGCACAAGTCTAGTTATGTTATGGAAGGACAGTGTTGACATGGGCAGTGACATGATTTGATGAGGTGGTGTAGGCAACCCGTCTCCTCTCACTCCCCATACCTCTAAAACATATGCCTGCAGGTATGTATACTGTTGCACCTCATTAGAATATAAACTCATACTTATAGATATCAATAATTGATATAATGATTGTGGTAACCATAGCAACACATTAAAACATTACTGACATTCTAATATTTCCTTGTTGGTCGGTTTCATATTAAAATTTAACACAGTTTCATCGACCAAATATGATTTATTGCCAAGCTTTCGGGCCCATGGCCCATCATCAGGGCAGAAAGGAATAAATCAACAAACTAGCTAGAAAAACCTTACAACAAAACCTGCACGCTCAGATAGTGTCAGCAACTTCTAGATGGACATTTACTGACATTGTTATAACTGCAAACATACATGAGGACAAACTTACCAAGAATTAAAACCCCAAACCCTATTTGTTTGGTACCCATACGATAGCTGCATGTAGGAATGACATACTCCCAGAATGTGGTTACTGGGTCTTTAAAAGAATGGTAGACTTGAAGGTGCTGTGGATTTGTAACAATAAAAGTTAATGCTACTATAAGCCTCACAATAAAAGCTTCTCTGAAAATGAGTTGCTTATATAGGTTTATGGCATTTTGTTACAAATGTTTAGATTTAAAATGATTCAAGTCAATGTTAGGCTGTCCATTTGAGGGTAATGAAGCTTTTTGCATGATTATCCTAAGACGGTATGGGATAGGAGGTAAAGATGGGTGCACATGGTGTAATATTGCACAATAGACCTGAAGCATGATGACGTTTCATACCTCTAGTACCACAATCCTTTTAAAACTTTCTTTTGATATTCAAATACCAAAACTCCTATAAGAATTTGAAGACAATAGTAGAAATAAAGAAAACAAAGGTAGCTAACGAAAGGGATTGTGATATTAGAGGTATGAAAAGTCAAGTGGATTCCACCGTCACTATATATAGTCTTGCGGAAAAAAAACCAGACTTGGGGGAAAACACAACCTTGTGCTGGTCATTATCTGTCTGATTTATCTAATCTGTTTACAAGGGAATGAAAACAGGAACTAGAAGCCAATTCTTAAGTAATACAGTTAGACACAATATCTGTTTATTAATTTACCTTGTGTAAATGACCTGCAAGGGACACTATTGGCCTGGTTTTAGAAATAAACTGTGGAAATAAAAGACAGAATAAGTAGGGAAGCTAGCATTGCAAGCTGCAGTTGTGACCTTGCATCATAATTAAAGTGACAATAGATTGGGTGGGGTGAGGGGTTCAGGCTTGTTCTTGAACTTTGGTTCGCCAAATTCCCTAGTATCTATGATATCATTTAGACAGAGCTGCTGGAATAGCTAATATCCCGGATGTACACAAATGATACAACAAGCACTGAATAGACCCCATAGCCTCACTTGCATGATGATTGAAACAAAAGAATATCTCTTAGTGGGCTTAACTTTATTACCAAACACTATTTGTAAAGAATATTGTCATGTTTTACAATATAAACAGTCCAGACTCTGGCCTCTCATTTCAATTCAAGGAATACACTGGTGGCTTGCTTTGATAGTGCTTGGCTCTAACCAAGGCAGCGTGGTCTAGTCCTGCTCAGGTCAGTGTCATATGTGAGAAGAGTTGTTTGTTGGTTGTCTCCTGTGCTGTGAGGGCTTTTGTTCAGGTTCTCTGTGTTTTCCCTTCCTCCTTTTAAAAATCAACTTCTAAATTCCAATTGAAATCCAGTGGAAAAAGAGCCACTCTGTGGAAACCACTGTTAAATCCCATCTATTCAATTAATTATCATCTTTTATCTGTTCAATCACTTTGTTTTAAATTTATAAAATACATCCCCTTATGTCCCACCTCATGGTAAAGATCAGAAGGCATGTTCGGCAAAGGTGCATGAGCAAGTACAATGGCTGTAGTATCATCCTTCATTTGTGATGATATTCCATGAATGAACTGAAGTGTGGCATAATATGTTTCTTTCTCCTCCTCATATGCCGGTACAGAAAACCTTAGGAAACTAACTGTATTGACCTGGTACACAAGAGACAAAAAGTGAGATTAAAAACCATTCATATTTAATTATTTTGGTGGTGGTGGTGATGATATGGTTTAGGAGTGCCACACTGAATCTTAAACTTACAATAATCTATGAACAAAATAAAAACTTATAATCTTGTAATAATATTTCTTGAAAAGCAATTTAACCAGCTATACATTGATCAACATTGATATTGTGCTAAGTCAATGTCAGCAAAAAAGAGTACAAGCATTTCAGGCCTTGAATTTTCTTACTTTAATGAACTGAAAGGACTTGATATTGATGATGTCATTGAGTGGTCCAAAATGCTTGGTGAACCGTCCAACCGTTTGTGATGACAGACGGTCAGAACCCTCTCCACCAATGTCATTGTCACCAGCCAAGTAAATCTTGTGGATGCTACTTGGTACATTGAAGATTCTATCAAATCTTTGCTGGATAACAACAAACATATGATTGTTATTATAGTTATAGGATGTATTAATAGCAATAGTTGTATAAAATTTACACATCCAACAGCAACAGAAGCTCTTGCCAAGACAAAGATTTCTAATTACTCACTGTGTATCCACTGAATTCTTCATCTGTAGCTTCAAACCCCTCATCTAAAAGGTCCCCTATGCACAGATAACAAAGAAACTTTAACCTTCTCCATGATTTGGACTTCCTGTGGTCTGGATTTAAGAGTTTGGGTACAATATAAATAATCCAAACCTCACAGGAAACCCAATGAAATGAGAGGATCTGCACTTTTTGTACATCACAAAAAGACCTATTATTATAATATAGAACAAGGCATGGATCTATTATGATACTGTGTATCCACTGTTAATTGTCTTATAAAACGGACTATGCGCGGGAGGTCACGGGTTCGATTCCCGGCAGGACCAACACTCAGGGTCTTAAAATAACTGAGGAGAAGGTGCTGCCTTTGTAATTGCATCTGCAAATGGTTAGACCTTCGCATCTTCTCGGATAAGGACGTTAAACCGTAGGACCAGTCTCTCCATACTATCTAACCCTGTATCTGGAGGGACGTAAAAGAACCACTGAGGACATAATAAAACCCTGGCAGTGACCACCCTCAGTGTCTGACCTTTACTAATGATTTCTTAACGGGTTGATTTGTAGGTTGGATTTGGGGTTTTTACAGGGGTGGGATTGGTGTATGTACCTCGTAGGGGACCTCGAGTCCTATTGTACTACACCAGCCCTCGGGCAAATGGTTAAATAAATAAACAAAGGAGGTCATTTTGACCAGTTCAATAGCCCACTTTCGCTATAATGATTGAGTGATCACAAACAAAGCAATTCAAAACAAGGCCCAGGGGAAACAAAAGAATAATTACTAGGATTACTTGGGCCTTTCCCCGGGCCTCGTTTTGAATTGCTTTGTTTCGTGATCACTTGTCTGATCATTATATAGTGAAAGTAGGCTATTGGGTGTTGACCAAATAAGACCAAGCTTACCACAGGTAGACCATCTCAAATCTAATACTCATTATCTATGCATTTTTACCTGCTTGACTTACCTAAGAAGATGATCACATCAGGCTTAACAAACTTGAGAGCTGCTGCAAAGACATGGCTCAGATATCTATCAGCATCCCATCTTGTGACATACCCAAGGATGCTTGGTAACTCACCATTAAAACCCTAACCATATTTAATAATCATCCATAGCAATCAAAGATCACGCAATAAAATTATTAAATATCATCATCACACAATCATCATCAGTTTATTATAATAAAAACCATACATGGCTTTGATTTGGACTGAGTCAATCTTAAAGACCCATTGCCACTTACCGTGATGCACAGCGGTAGTCAATGAATTTTGTGGTCCACGAAAATCCAAAGATTCATAGGAAGCTTACAGAATCCTTTTCCATTGTGACAATAAAGTAAGAAAAACACTTCTTTGTGGCTTGATGGATGATTTAAGTGTTTACTCAGAATGTTGGAGTTTCTATTTTCATCTCCTGTGAAATTTTCATTTGATTGTTGGAAATATCAAAATAAACAAATCAAAGTGCATCACGGTAAGTGACAATGGGTCTTTAATCGGTTCTAATGGTTCTATGATCACAATGGAGTGCAAATAGTATAACCATGAAACATTAGTTTTACTAAATAGTACAATTTTATACAAATTATATTGTTTTCTATTGTTTAATTAGCACTATTTTGTACTATTTAGTAAATTGTATTTCACGGTTATATTGTTTGCACTCTATTTTAAGCCCTGTTTTATCTGTTTTACATTACATTGAGGTTTATTAAAGTTAACAGGAAAGAGGTATTGTTTAAGAGTTTGATAAATCAAGACTAGTGTTTCCTTCAAATTCAAATCCAACTTTCCTTCTCATAGAGTGCTTACACTATGTCCATGAAATAAAATCTAAATAGTTAATTACTAATAGTTCTTATTTATTAAGCATTATAATTTTAAACAAGTAAAGTTGTGACAAGGTAATGTTTCCTTTGTATTTGTTTTTCTTTGACTGTTCTGAATGATAGCACCTAAATACTACCTAAATAACAACTATTAGATAGTAACAATTTAGATTTTATTTCATGGACATAGTGTAAGCACTCTATGTCAGCTAGAAGTTAAATAAAATTTGGAATAAATTCAATACCTGAATCTGTGGGTCAGAAACAGCAAGCACACACAATGAGTCATCATTTCTGTCCAGAATCTTCCAAGTCAAAAAAGTTTTATAATAGCTCATATAATCTCCAATTATAACTGTCAATATTAAGAATAACAGACAGGCTTTGGAGACAGTAAGCTTTCTAGATAAAGACATTTAATTGTGAGGCATTACTTCAAACTTGGTGTTATTTCATTTATCTGAAAGAAATTGAAATGAATATTAGCATTGAATTTGGAAGAATATTGTGATGTCAACAAATCAAAAATATATTCTTACCAATAATTAATTAACTACATTCATAAATAACGTGTGATCATGAACGATGGAGTATTTTCAACTAATGGCACTTACAACCAAATATGGACATAACCGGAAGTCCTCATAACACTGCGGGCTCAAATCTAACTTTAAGTGTAGTCTAGACAGCTTCCCTTCTCTTCTAAAAAACCTAAACCTCGACGCTTTACATAGTTTTTCGACTTATTTAAGTAATGATATCAATGTTTGGAAAACAGGCGTAATTAAAGATATGAATATCAGTTATCGGCAGGCGTTGCGCGCATCTGGGCTTGAGCATTAAGAGACGATCCGTGAGGGACTGGGGCCTTATCGATCCGTGACCTGCAATTAATGGATATATAATATAATACCAGAGGTTTATAATTTCAGATATGGAGGAAGAAAGACTAAAGAATGATAGAATATCAACCTTAGTGGACTCGTCGAACCTCGACCGTGAACGATCAACAAGCGACCCGTGTATTAGGAAGGGAAATTTCACCATGAATGGGAACGTAGTTCAAACAAACGGCCAAAGAAACGGTCCTGTGTCTTCGACTCTTGAGAGAGACGTTGTTGGAACTCCGCAGCCAGTTCGAAAGAATAAATTCGCTTCCAGCATCGGAAAGCTTCTTCGACCTTGGAAATGGCGTAAGAGAAAGAAGAGTGATCGCTTCATAGCAACCTCACAAAGTGAGTTCTGATTACGCTTCTAATGAGTCTTTTCCTCCTTGTATAGCGATGGAATCTTGGGGAATTTTGTTCCTCAACGTAGTTGGGGGAAAAAATTCAAGAGTTTAACGAGGAACTGCTCTGTTTTGGTGAGAGAGTTAAACTGCGAGTCTATCGTTTTGATTTTTTATCATAAGTGTGTTATTTGTGCTTTATTCAACGTTATTTTAAGGAAACTTCGAGGTCCTCATAATCGCTTTTATGTTGAGAAGGTGATATTCTTTTCAAAGGCAAAGGAAATCCTGTATATTTTTATCAACCTGCCATAACTCACGAAAGTCGATATGCTAGAATCTTCGCGTTTTATTGAATTTATTCTCAAACCATACCTCGTTGAACATACTCATAAGTTTTCTATTTTTTCCTTTTCAATATCAATATTTGTCTAAACCAAATTACAGTACTGTGTAGCTCGTTATATCGACATTTTATTGAATCTTTCCTTACAAAAGCTATTCTTTGGAGGGCTAAAGTTGTCAAGTCATCGAAGGAAAGAATGAATGATTAAGCTTTTTCCTTAAGTTAAGCACGTTCCGTAACTTCTCTAGCTTTGTAATTAGTTTTTTCTTTTCTTCAAAAGTGTGAAATTTTCCGGTATATCCAGAGAATTGAGCATTGGATATTTTTTGACGGCGTCGTTAAGTATTTCTGGAGGTAATCTTTCATGAAAATTTCAATTCCTGTGATAGATGTTCAGATGTTCACAGCTTAAATTAATGGATGTATACATATTTTTTTTAACAGACATTGTCAATATTTCAAGAACTGTTGCCTTAAACGATCAAACGAGCTCTACTTTATTTGAAATTATTTCAAGATGAAATTTAAAAAATTAATGAAATAGCGAGTCGTAGCTAGGAGAACAGACTATATCTAGCTGTTAGCCCTTGACCTCCAGTACCACTTTATTACTCCCAACTGACGTAGCTTTGGGGGAGTGAGAGCATACTCTGGAGAAAAAGAATGAGTTTTATGCTTTCATTTAATTTTACTATCTTGCTTTCGAAATTATTCAGCTAGTTTTAAAAGTTCCTGAAAATGAAAAAAAAAAAGAAAAAAATTAGCAGCAACAACAACAACAACAACATATATATATGATTGGATGCTAATATGGATTATTATTCTGTGTACTGTAGCCTGTGGATTTGATTTTATTTGTGGTGAATTTTCTTACATTTTGTTATTTTGTACTTTAGCCTGAGGATTCTATTTTTTATTATTTGTGAAGAACTTTTCTTAAAATAATATCTATTCATTTACAATATTATTTGCCAAAATAAAGAATCCTTTACATTTGTCGTTTAATATACCATTTGTAAATCCATTCATCAAATATATTTTGTTTATTTCCCATGCATTCCATGACTAAAATAGTCTTTATTTACTATGTTGTTTATGGCTAGTTCACTAAATAGTTGTGCTTCATTGCTTATAAACAAAAGTTTCACCTGAACCTGAAAAAATTCAACTGTAAAATTTTCTATCCATTCATCGTAATTTTTAAAACCATTTTTTTTAAACCATAGCATTTTACTTTGATATTTGTCCTTTATCCCTTTCGCTACCAAGCCACCCTCAAAAATGTCTGTAACTCCAGATGCTGTGGTAGTGAAAGGGTTAACATACTTTTCAAATAGTTTGAATTATTCAATTTAAACAACTATTTTTGGAATCATGCATTAGCATGAGAAGTGCTCAATTAGAGTTCACTTTTGTTTCGTTGAGAATGACTCGATAATAAATTGTTATACGGCATGCATTCATTTGCATTTAATTTAATTCCTGTACAACTGTTAAAGTAGCAACAACAGAAAACAGCAGGGGTTTCAAAAATATTTGAATTAGACGGATAAAACTCAAACTTCCACAAACTTTACCTCTTTAATATATCAAAAATAGGTTATTATTTTGAGGTAGATTTTCAGGATTCAAAATTTGAAAATATATACCGGTAGGCAGACATTGTTATATAGCGAGAGAACTTATAAGGAATAATGGTCTTAAAAAAATTAACTAAAATTTCACTTACAGTGTACCATGATTGTAGTGACATCTTGCATGCATTTAGACCATGCACTGACAACCCTTTTTTCAAGCCCTGCATTTTTTTGTAGTATCATCTCCCTTGGGAATTATTTTGGAAGTAGTGACGTGGTATCAGTTTACAGTAAGGGGAATTTACAGAAAGTAAAAATTGTTACTCTGATTTATTATAATGATTATTGTTGAACTCTATAGCCTTGCCTTGAATTGCTTTGTGTAATTATTGTTGAATTGGTACATCAAAATTGGACTTGTTAGAACTTAGTTATTACTTCTATAGCTGATATCACTGTAACTTTTTTATTTCATAACTTTTGCAGATCTGGAGAGACAGTTGTCTGTGAGATCCAAACGAGAAGATTTAGTCAGGAAAGGAATCATCCCAAATAATAACTACAATGAAGGTTAATGTTGGACTAGTATATTTTATTGAGAACATGATTTTATTCAGAGCCAAACTTAGATGATTGGTCATTCAAAAATTGATTATTGGCATTCAATTAAAAAACAATAATTGAAGCCTCTGAGATAGTTTTGTGAATTTTGTCAATATTAGAACAACTCTGGATATCTCAAAACCAACCTTACACAACTCACTTCATTAAGTGTTTTATACTTGCGTCTTAATTAAATTGAACTACCTATAGAGTTGGCGTTATTTTTTAGTTTGGAAGTTGGTTGCATTTGGGTAGAGTAAGGGGATACACCCATTTTCATGTAACCCACACCTATAACTATAATTTGAGTCGTCTGGGTTCATAGATTCTGTCAGTTCAAATTATTTTTGATCAACAGATGCCAAAAAACCCTAACATCATAGGATATGTTGGTCACTTAATTATAATAATGTGTGCAATAGCTCTCTGTGGCTATCAAGTTACATCAGTAATGTTTCAGTTGTGGTTTTTACAGCTTCATGAATCTGAGTCTTATTGGTATATTTTATGGACAACTAAAAATATCTTCCTAAGGAAAAATGCTTACTAAATAAACAATTGATTTTACAACTAATTTTATTTACGAAGTAGCTAAAATACACCTAAGATGTTTTTGTGTTTTTACCAAATTTTAACATGATTGTAAAGCTGTGTATTCTTCAGCAAAAAGAGAGTATCACATGCAAATACATTTGGAAAGTTAATTTAAAAACCTTAAAACTCAATATCCTAGGTTTCTAGAGCTAAAAGCAGGATCCAATAGACCTTATCAGCTTGGGTGTAAGAATATTCGGGTGTAATGTTTTCGCATTCTAGACCACGTCATTCCCCTTGTATACCATTTCTTTGTTCAATGGTTGCACTGTCATGAAAAGACCCATGAATATGGATACAACTCAAACAAAGAATCTTGTTCTCAACTTGAGAGTTAGAAGTGGTTTTACATAGAGAATAATCACCGGTACATTCAAGCTGAAAAGGCCTATTATCTTGAGGAACAGGGGAAGGGTTTCAGAAAAAGTGGAAGCTGAGATATCCAGGGTAACCAAATTATTACAGTGCTTGTTGATTCAAGGTCACAGGAGGCAGTGGTGAGTTTGAAATGCAGCAGGGGTGGTTCTGAGGGTTCCATTGAACCTCCTTTTGTGACATCTTTTGAAGCCAATCATGTTCTTTACACTCAATAGAATGAAATTAGATCCCCCCACCCATTGTGAAATTGATTGCACCAGATTTTTCTGCATGCCGACTATTGTGGATAAACCCCTTATGAAAATCCTGGATCTACCACTGAGATGGTTCAATGGTTAAGATAAAGGGAGTTCAATAAGTGAGCACTTTGCTGTAGATATTTTCATATCTGGTTGGTTGGTATACACATCACCTGTAATCACCTCAATTGCCATTTTTGATGTTTTTTTTTTAATTTCTTCAATTTTAAAGATCTGAGTTCCCAACCAAATGGCACAATAGCAGAGGTTGAAAAAACCCACAATGAATCACCCATGGTTGCTCCAAAACCATTTGGAGATGGAGAAAGAAGGCTTGTTGGAATCCTTAAGCCATCGCCATTACCAAGAAGATCCTATGAAGAAAAAGTTGAAAAAGAGCTGTTGGTGAAGCAAGTAGATCAAGGAAGTATGATGGATCAGTTGGCTAAAGAATTAGGTAAAAATAGAAAAAAACGTTCTGGGCAGCTAAATTTACTGTTAGACAGGGCATGGCTAACTCTGACATAGATCCAACCCTGTAACAACCTCTGGGCTGATCTAAGTCAGGGCATGGCTAACTCTGACATAGATCCAACCCTGAAACAGTCTCTGGGCTGATCTAAGTCAGGGCATGGCTAACTCTGACATAGATATCTAACCCTGTAACAACCTCTAGGCTCATCTAAGTCAGGGCATGGCTAACTCTGACATAGATATCCAACCCTTTAACAACCTCTAGGCTCATCTAAGTCAGGGCATGGCTAACTCTGACATAGATCCAACCCTGTAACAACCTCTAGGCTGATCTAAGTCAGGGGATGGCTAACTCTGACATAGATCCAACCCTGTAACAACCTCTAGGCTGATCTAAGTCAGGGCATGGCTAACTCTGACATAGATATCCAACCCTGAACAACCTCTAAGCTGATTTAAGTCAGGGCATGGCTAACTTTGACATAGATCCAACCCTGTAACAACCTCTAGGCTCATCTAAGTCCAGACACAGCTAACTAACAGGCAGAATTTAGTTTGTTAGTTTAGTGGAGTGAGGAATACTGGAGAACCTTAAGACAAAAAGTGAAAGACCCTCAAAATAAAGGGAGAGTATCCTGACTAACTCTACTCATGTGGGATCCTGAGGGCAAGAATCGTACCAGAGACCCCCGGAGTGAGACCCTTGATTCCCAGAGAAAGCACATGGGTCATATAACAGTCAAACTGCATGGGAGTTGTTAGCAATTTTGTACAATGAAGTGAGCATGTTTTGTTGTTGTTTTCAGCG
>OCZR010158866.1:1345-18562 GCA_900234385.1 Anemonia viridis | reverse complement strand
AATGAAATTAAAGTGAAAATGTACTGGAATAGAAATGTAAGGTAGAGTAGAATGGAATGAAATGGAATATTAAATAGGATAGGATAGGATAGGATAGGATAGGATAGGATAGGATCTAGGATAGGATAGGATAGGATAGGATAGGATAGGATAGGATAGGATAGGATAGGATGGAATGCAATGGAATGTAATGGAACAGAATGGAATAAAATAAAATGCATTGCACTGTATATTTACTTCCAAATTCCAAGTGTACTAGTTGGATCTATCGGTTTCCTGGGGTCCTTATTAAACCTCAGAGTGGTACGGTTCGTAGAATTTAGAATATGGAATGAAAAGGAATAAAATATAATACAGAATGGAGCGGAGTGAAGCGAAAAATAATATTAATATATACATACTAAATGATAATAATAGGAATTGAATGGCACCAAAAGGAAAGGAATGCTTTGGCGCCGCCGGGATCCAGAATGATCCCAGAAGAGGCCAGGGGTGACTGGCACCAATCAAGGCATTTCATATATTCTCTTTTTTGGTCTTAATCTTGTCCTCTATTCTTGTTTATATGTTCAACTCCCAGGGGATTGTCTAAGACACGGCTTTATCACATACGGTTTGTTTTTTTAATCCCCTTTAACTTTTTTCTTCCCTCCCGTTATTTTCATTTCTAAGGCCGAGGTCAAACGATGAACTTCACATGAGCAAGCCGAACTCATTGAAAACAATGGATAATAAGGCGGTCTCCTTTGATGTAATTAGGTTCGGCTCATGTGAAATACGGCGTTTGACCTGGGCCTAAGGCTAACAAACCCCGCGAAAAAAGTTTGAAATATACGGCATTTATCAGCTTTCTGAGATTACATATATTCTGTTGTTGAGAGAGGTACTCTGGTGTGATTCATGATCCACGAAGAGATCTATATATCCGCTGACTCCCGTCATGAACATTACCGCGAGTTGATAGTGTTTTCCGTTCGCTAAATTAACGGGAATGTACGGTCCTTATTCGAAATCCCACGAGGATATAGTCCAACCCATACATTACTGTGAAAACTGATTTCCTTTTAAAGGTTTTGACGTTTTCCGCTTGGCTAAAATAAACGGGAATGGCCTATCCGTTTTCGGGATTCCAGAGGGTCGTGAACGGGTCTTTCATAAAGAATATAAGATAACAATGGATGATACAACAATAACAGAGGAAAGTATTCCTTAGGTGTTTACGAGATAAGAAGCAATCGAAATCATCAAAATGATAGCAAAAAACTTATCAGTTGAAGAACCGTAGTTATTTTAGTAAATGAGTCGACAATAATGATTGACAGGTCGCGGGAAGTCCATCTGGGCATGCGCAGTAAGTTTGTTTCATTCCTCAACTATTATACTCAAGATGGAGAGGTTGGTTTACCGGCAAGTTAAGGCAAATAATCGCTAAATTCTTTCCTTGTTGAGATAACTTACTGCTCAGTTGTGGTGCTTACTGCAAGAACTAACTATGGGAGACTATGTTTTAGCATTACGAGCGACATGTTTATTGATGTGAGACGCTATTGGTAAGGGAAAACTGTTGTACCGTGTAGGAACACATCGATAGAAAATTATAAACTTCTTGGAGAATGAATGATACTCGAAGGCCCCGAAAATGTCAAGTTATTCTTCTCGACGAACGACGACTAGAATTCTCAATCCAGGTAAGAGTGGTGTTTCGTCGAAGATTGAGATTCAAAGACACCTTTACTGAATGAAGTTTTGTTATCATCACTTGAATTCAGCCCAAACTTATGGCCTGTGATCTGCTCGATATGGTGGCGTCTCATTTTAATCTCCACGAGAAAGAATATTTTGGATTGGCATATACAGACGACAGGTAAGAATTACTTAGTTTATCATCCGACATTTGTATCTATCGAGGCTTTTCTACGAGCTGGAGGAAAACAAAAAAGGTTTGATAAGTAGGGTAATGAAATCAGCTGTTTTGATGTCTGAGTGCAAAGAATTCATAGAATTTTACGTTGTCAAGTTCTTACTAATTACAAGCTTTAATCATAGTCCTTAAAATTCATAGTCCTAAGTTAAATAGGCGCCTGCATTTTGCATTGTAAGTATTCGTTAGTAAAAATACTAGCCAGATAACCGTCCATCGTCTATCGTAAAACTAATATTGACTTTCCAAATACCAGTTGGCATTAGATTTTATGTATGTCAACTAACTTAGGCCGGGATTACTAACGACTATTTTTAGTCTTTTGCATGAAAAAACGCAGTTTTTGTATTTCTTATTTTTATTAGAAATTTTTCAATAAATTTTGTCGTGCTTTTGGAACTTCTTCGAGAAGGACTTCGAACGCACCATAGTTTTCTCGAATCCCAGCGGTGTGCTCATGAATACGTTTGGTACGTTTAGAATTGAAGTTTGCAACGATCTTTTTGTATCATTTCCTCATTCTTGAGAAATATTTCTGATGATGAATTAAATATTAACTTCTGGCAAGTTGATTTTGGTTAATTTAGTACCGTATAGTGGAGTTGCATTAGATTTTCGCGGGCCAAGATGTCTCGAATGAATGCTTTTGTTGTATAATTGCGCACAGACGTTTTACGTAATAGTGGTCATCCCGGATCTTTAGGTTGCTTCTAAAAATAGTAGCTGGAACATCTAAAACAGACGTGTAGATGTCTCAAGGCTTGTTTTCTGGATTTACACTATGTTACATTATATTGTTTAGTGTATGTGTCGTCTTCATTGCGATAATGACTGGGGCTTGATGTGTTGCAACATGACGTACAAGTATGTGGAACATTTCCTGTACGTCGAAATGTCGCCGAGAAATGGGCTACGCCAGGAAATCGCCCTGTTTTTCTGTCAAAAAACCTATTCTTCCTAAACAAAAATAGTCTTTAGACGGAAGTAAGTGGAGGTTTTTTGATTATGCGTCTTGGTGATTTATTTGACCGAGTATTTTCCTGAAATCCTATCGTAAAACCTCACATGAATCTAGCGGATGGCCAATCGCCATGCCATCTTGATGGTGGCAACATGTTTGAGACTTTGTTTTGTTTTGACAGAGACTTTAAATCTTTGTAATGGAAATGATGTCAGCATGCTGCAGCATACATGACCTCCAATGTTATTTCTAATGAAATCTGACAATCCTGCCAAAGAAAGCGAAAGACAAACGCTATAAAAAGTTTTTTTTCATGCTCAGTTAAAAGTCTCCTGGCATTAGGAGAATAGTTTTAATAATTTTAAGTGCATATTGCAAATATGGTGTTGAGATATATTCCTGTGCTGTAAAGTTTATTACTGCGATTTTCATAAAATTTCAACTTGGAGCTGCAAGCTGCACTCTGAAATTTGTTTTTTTTTCCCTTCTGTCAATCAAAAATATTCAGTCAGTACCTTTCATATTCTTGACTGCCAGAAGTGAAAAACCAAGTTGGTATGTTGACATAAATAAAAGTAATGAGCAGGAAACATTTCCTTGTCTTGATTTTTTAATTAGATTATTTGGGTGTTCAGTGTATTGTTTTGATAAGTGCAGACATTTCCTATTGTTTATCATTCCATACATTCCATACTCAACTATTATTGCACCTCTGTACTATGTATATTCAGGTATTGAACAGCTGAAACATGTTTTACACATACGTTGTCAATGTTTTTCCCTGTTGTTAACATTAATTAAAAAGGATCAAAATATCTGTTATATTATCAAGTAGAAAGCTCTTTGCAATGTCTATGATACAGTCTGTTTCTTGGAGTCATAGTCAGGTGACATGCAATTTATTTTCCAGTCTCGGCACTCTTAATGCTTGGTATACCAATGTCTTACAGCACAGTACAAAAGCATGTCGACCTGCAATAATCAATTGTTATAATCAATATTAATATGTTATTATGCATGAGCTTTGTACATTAAACCCATGTAAAGGCTTATTTGGCAGCAAAAAGTCCATGCATAGAATTATATGCAATCACATCAAATGTATCAGGTACTTTCGGTGTGTTTTGCTATAAAAATGTAAAGAATCTCTATGGCTCCAAAATCAAAAAGCTATGTATTTTCTTATTCTAATTTGTATTCTTTATCTTTGTGGTAATGTATCATCTGCTCTCCAGGTGTTTGATCTTATTTTTAAGTGTAAGGTTGCAGACACCTTTTGTAGAATCTTTTTGAAATAATGGTTAACCATACAGCCATCAACTACTGTCTTTGTTAGTCAGTATTTATTCGTGTAAGTGTCTGTTCGCTTCATGTGGTTGAGATTCAGATAGACACATGTTGTTAAATAGTTATGTTTTCAGATTATCAAAATGTTCTCAGTTTCAAGCCATTAATTTATCCCATTTTTAACACTACTAAGACATAATGTAATTAATCAAGGCTTTTAAAATGTGTTCAGTGAGTCATTGTTTTATAGATATGATTTCTTCCCATTGTTTTGCTCCAGTCAAGGTTTCTTCTCATCTATCATAAAGAATGAGACAATGGATAAGCGAGAGGGAAGCTAGAAGATTATACATACAGTACACATTAAAATAATTAACATGACCATTACACATATGTAATGTAATTATTCTGTGGGTGTGATTTTTTGATCGAAGGCTATTGTCTGTGGTTTAAAAACAGGAAAAATTGCTATTTTTGGCTTTTTTTCAGGAAAGGTGGAGTTCTCTTTGTCCAAAGCTGTTGCTACATTCTTGTACTATTAAATTATTTTTCTCTAGTAAAAATGTTCATGCATTCAAATGAAAAGAAAAAGATCTATTTTGATCCCTTTGGCTACTATTTCCCTGTAAATTGAAAAAAAATTACAAGTTATTAAATTAGTTAAGAATCTGGTATTAATCCATTGAGGATAAAGTTTCTTTTGTCTAAGATTTTGAAAACACCCATATGATAATCATCACTTAGTCTTGCCAAAATAATTTCATTAAGTAAGCCTAGTTTATTATGTTTGGTGTAATTACTTTTCATATGGTAATTTCTTCAGTTTCATGTGGTTATTGAAAGTCGAGATTGAAAAAAATTGAAGTACTAAACACATTGAATGTCATTCTGATATATATGCATTTTAGTATTTTCATTGACCAAACTTTTATTTTTCTATCTCTTTCTCCTTCAGTAATGCACAAAACTGGTTAAGAATGGACAAACGAGTAGTAGATCATGATCTTCCAAGATATCAAGAACCATTGATGTTGACGTTTTCCGTTAGGTAAGCAGCAAATGAATGAATAAATAAATAAAAAAATATGCTCTTGCTCAAACATTTTTTCTCATATATCTCATTAAATATCCAACTTTAGTAAAAGCCCTTTCTCCCGTCATTGACATAATGACAGCATTCTATCAAAGTGTTCTTTTAATTTCTGGTGTTCATTTTGGCAAAACTGCTCAATTTAAAGGGCGTAGGACCACATTGCCAGTTAGTGCAAATTGTCCATTCACATCTTTGTAATCAAAAAGGAGAAAAACTTTGTAAAATATGCTATAATTATATTATCTAGTAGTCTATGCTTTAATCTTCCCACCAAAAACAAATCTACTACTTAGAATAGTTCACAGTTGAGTGACTTTTATAGAGTACTCAAATAAGTCAGGCATGACTTGATATGGTTTTGAAGGTCAAGAGGGTGACAATAAACTGTATTCATTCATAATACCTTACTTTGCAGGTTTTTTGTACCAAATATTCTTATTCTTAAGGAACCAATTACTGTTGAATTATTCTTTATGCAAGCCAAGATCCTTATTTTCAAGGTATTTATTATGGCATTTCATTTATTAGATCTGTATATCTACACAATACAATACAATACAATGTATTTTATTTACATTGTTTTACATTTTTAAGTACTATGGTTCTAATTACATATTACATGTAATCAGTTAATTGAATTTTTCTTTTCCTCATATTTTTGTTATTAGTTGTTTTTTTGGAATGTCAGTGTCTAGTTTAACACTTAGAATAGACTAAAATCCACTCTAAGTATTTCATTCACTCTATGAATCCACTCGATATGTATTTCATATGTGCTACGCGGTCCACATTATTATCATCATTGTATCATAAATACCGCGACCTAACATCTATTTCACTCGGCCTGCTCTCAGTCTGACCTCTAGCTCAGCTGGTAGAGTATCAGTAGTACAAATTCTGAAGGTCGTTGGTTCGAATCCCAGCGAGGTCGGAAATTAATTTTTCCGAATTTTATTTCCAAGGGTCTTTTGCCAGGAATAACCTCGTTCTTTAAGCACTAGAACTTATCTCTCATCCACTCTATGTGTTTCACATTATTCTCATCATAGTTTAACACTTAGTTTACAGTTAGACACTGTCAATAGCAATGCACAAAATATGTTAGCGATACTTATTAGTATGAAACAAATATATATATACATATATATCATGTATATTGATATTGTATATTTGTATATTTCAGGGTTGTATACATTCAGATAGTGAAGCTGTATTTGAATTAGCTGGATATGCACTACAGGTAATGCCGAATGCATGCAATTATTGTCTTTGGGTTATAGGGGTTTTTCACTGAAGCCATCCCTACCCTACTAAATCAATTTTTATTGGGTATTTTTAAGTTTTCTCTCTCCATGTACAGTACTCATTATTATATTCTTTATTTTAAGGCTGCATATGGTGATTTTACAAGGTATGATTTTAAAATTAGTGAAAAATATTTACTTAAAATGACCAAGATTAATCCTTTTGTTAATTGTTGCAATTGTCAAATTAATAATTAGTTCAACTATGTAATCATTGTTTGTATATTATTTTAAAGTGAGGAAGTAGCAAAGAAAGACATGAAAAAGATCCCAATACTTCCTACAAGAACTTTAAAGGAACACCCTTCAATATCTTATTGGTGAGTTCACAATACAAGTCTTTGAAATCATCCATGTTTGATATTATATTATACAGTAACTACTCTATATTTTGCTCTCTGATTGGTCGATATATGGCACATGCATTACATGAGCACACAGCACAGTCATGTATTGTTGTGCTTCTCCTAACATATCTCTTGTGTTATGGCTATGCCGCATTTTCATGATTATAACTGTTCACAGCACATGTGTGCATTTTCTATTTCTTCGTTTTGCAATGTGAAAAAGTAATAGGGCTGTAGCCCACCAGGTGAGCACTTGGTTTCTATATTGTATATTAGTTTCATTGACCCTTTCAGTCTATACAAATGGCATTAATTTTGTTCAGGGTTCGTGCTACTCCTTGAAATCCTTGAAAAGCCCTGGAATTAAGTGCACTTGAAAAACCCTTGAAAATAACAAATTAAAGTTGCAGGGTACTTCTGGAATACTCCTTGAATTGCTAGAGTTCGAGTTGTCATTTCTAGTTTATTACCCAGTTTTAATTTTGTTGAATGTATTTATTTGTTATTGTAATATTATAACTTTATCTCTAAGAACGGCAAGGTAATGCTCACTCATACGCTGCTTTCCATTATCTTAACTGGATGTTATCAAGCTTCAAAACCTTTTTAAAGCTCTTGTTCAAATAAAGTTATTAAAATACCTTTTTTTGTCCCTAGAATTTTTTAAGAAAAATACTACTGATATTGATCCTTGAAGATCACAATTTTGGTCATTAAAAAGTCCTTGAAATGCCCTTGAATTTTGTGTTGGAGATGTAGCACGAACCCTCTTTGTTACATCCTTGTGAAAACTACAACAGTACTATACTTTCCCCCTTTCATCCGCCCACCTAGAAAATGACTTCCTTCTCAAATGTTGATATCATTTTATTTTTAGTGAAGGAAAAGTGTTGTCATGTTATAAAGCATCTGCTGGTCAGACTAGAGGTGAAACAATCGTAAGGTAACTAAACTATTGCTTTTAGTTCACCTTCATGAGCATTTTTCATACTCCATTTGTTACTTTACTTGTAGTAGTGATTAGTAATAAAAGCAAATAGCAAGTTATGTTTGTCATTCTAATTTGTCCATAGGTCTCATTCTTTAAATGTAAGACATTTGATAGAATTTGTCCTTTGCAGGTATTTGTGTATTTTCCAAAGTCTTCCTACTTATGGAGTCCATTATTATGAGGTCAAGGTTGGTTTTTACTTTTTATTAATTACACTAACCTTATTCCTAAATCTTGCTGCTTCTTTCTTGACATTTGTAGAGAAAGATGAAATTAAATGGAGTACTCTTGAAAATAGGGGGGAGGGCTTAGAAATTTAGTACAGTAGTTAGCAATTTTATATAAGTAGGCCAGTCCATGGTCCCTGTTTTACTTACTTCCTTTTTGTGTTATTCTAATAAACAGGATAAAACAAGTATTCCATGGTGGCTTGGTTTTAGTCCAAGGGGAATTGGTCTCTATGATCAAAATGACAAGATTAAACCAAGAAAAGTAAGATTTTAAAACAGCATTTATTTTGTGTGGTCCTTATTTCTCAATAATGATGGGCATCTTTTAGAAATTAGAAATCTTTTGTTTCTCAAGGGAGAATCTACTGTAGGGTAGAATCAAACATACTATTCTCATTGATTTCCAAGTTCCTTTTGTGGTTTGAATCTGCAACCTCTTCAGTGCTGTACCTTGTCAGTATTTCGTCCCCTCTGGTGACCAGGATCTCTAGCACTAAGTGGACCCTTTTCACTTGACATCAAAGCAGCTAAATTTGGAGGACAAAGCAAAAGAATTTCAAACAACTGAGAATACTCCATTGTAAAGTTCAATTGAATGACCATGAATAATGGTTCCAAGCGAAGGCTGGAGTTGCGCATAGCAAAACTGTATCTTATGATGCGCAGCAACTCCAACCTTGACTTGGAACCATTATTTGTGGTCACTCAATAGAACTGTAAAATGGAGTATTGGAACCTATTGTTTTGTTCTCTACATAATATCAGGCTGCAGTTGATAAACGCTGACACTGCTCAGCTAGATACCTCATTTATATCTCTTTCGGTTTCTCTTCTAACCACTTTTACTGTATTTTATTCTTATAATGTATTTGCAGCTTTTTCAATGGAATCAGATTGAAAATATTTACTTTCGAGATAGAAAAGTTTCATTAGAAATTAGAGATTCTTACAGGTGAGATTTGAATTATCTTTTATCCATTATTAACTTTTGCAGTTGTTATTTTGTGTTGTTATTATATATTGCTTGTGTTGTGTTTGTTATTGCTGTGTTTTCTTCTGTGCTTGTTACTGCTGCTGGCACTACTGCTGTTGTTGCTTCTGCTGCTACTCCTGCTATTGTAGTAATAATAATTGCTGTTGCAGCAGCTGCTCCTGCTGCTCAGCTGTTCTTTTTAGTGTTGCTGCTCCTTCATGCTATCTTAGTAATAATTAATTTTCATACACTTTGCTTGGGCAAAACTCTCCAAATATACTAATATAACAAATTCAGTGTTTAATATTATCATCATAATTATCATTCATAACGGGAACACTCATGTGTTATATAAAGTAATAATAGTGAATAAAATTTTAAAACATCAAATTAATCTTTTAAGATTTAAGACTTATTTAAGATTTAAGACTCTACAAGTTGTGGACATATAAGATGAATAAATTGTTATTGTAGTTATAAGAATGTAAATTCATCCAGCTCTATAATGCCTTATAGGTGATATATATGTATATAGCTGCATGGTAGTATTTGTTAGTGTTCTTCAAACCAATCATTCTCATCCAGTAAACATGAATCCATAATTCCAGTCATCTTTCGTTCCTTATTGTGATATATAATACTCTGACATGAGTATGATTGATTTTCTGTGTTGTCTGTTGTAGATATGAATCTATTCAATTAAGGCATAGGTATGTTTACTGAATCCCTTTGGTTTACAATAACAATCCAAAATAAATCCTATATAAAAGAAGCTAAAAATCGTTTAATTATGGCTTTACACCATTAGTGTTGGATCTAGAATCTTGAAAGACAATGTCATCTTACCAGTATCACCCTTCACCAATTTAACTATCTGCGAAGTTTTATTTCAGAAAATTGTGAGGGTTAGAGAGTTGCATTGTGTCTAATACATGCTAAGATAGCCACTCAAAATAACTTTTTTTGAAATATTTTTTTCTTTAAATATCATCACAGCCAAGTCCTTCCTTTGATTTTGAAACACCTCAAATGGCTGGGCAGGGGAAAGCAAATGTCCCTTTTTTGCTTAACCATTTATGTTCTGACATTTTAAAATGCTTCACTGTAAAGCTGTAGTTCAATTACATATTTAAAATACTTACTATTTAGTATTACTTATGATTGTGTAAAATACTGGCAATTGGTAAATGGCAGGGACAGCAGAACTGGGGATGGGGGGCTTTTTTCCTTTCCCATACTAGTCTTTTGTATTTTCTAATCTTGGCCCCCCTACCCCTACCCCTATCCCGCCCACTTTAAAATGTACTGAGCCATCCCTGAATGGCTTGGGTTCCTAATTCAAATCTGTAGAATTTTTTTATCAAATATAGCAGGAGATTGATTGTGTTTTCTCTTTGAACAGGAGTGGTTCTATTGGTCGTAAAGGTGGTAATCTTGGTAATGTAATGGTTCACAGTTGGTATGCAAGCACTGCAGCATCGGCTAAGACAATGTGGACAATGGCTATCAGTCAACATCAGTTTTATTTGGATAAGAAAAAAGCTGAGGTAATTATTGTAGGAAAACTTAACAGAACAACTTGCTTAGCTGTAATTTGTTGAACCAGTCAAATGTGAAAGAATTCTGAGAACGTTTTCAATTAAATGAGAAGAAATCAGAAATACCTTAAATTACCAAACACCATCAATTTTATCAAGACAAGCTCAGGGCTTATCTATATCTATGTCAAGGCATTTCTAACTTACAGATTGAAATGGAATTTAGCAAGGCCTTGATCAAGACAGAGGTGGGGGAGGGCACCGTTTTCCCATCCTATCCACGGGAATCATGCATGGATAATAAAATTTTAGTGCTGAGACCAAATTTTTTTAAAGTTTTGTACATACTCTTATTTCAGGCCACTGCAGCTGCAACACGAACCCTAAGGGATGTTGCTAGAGACCTGACAACATCAACTATGTCCATTCCTTCTTCCTTAACATCTGATGTTAGTGACAGTGTCAGCAGTGAGTACTCACAGAGTGCTTCAACATTAGATGGAGGTAAAAGAAATGATCAAAGAATAACAATGACAGCTGTATCATGATTTTTTTTTGGGGGGGTGGGGAATTCATAACCTGCCTTGTATGAGGAAAAAACCTTTTTCTCTTTTTGTGAATCTCAGTTCATCCATTCAAATTTAGACTTAGAATTTAGCAGTAGTTGCCAAATCCTAAGTTCCTTTCCTCATTGATGATAGGCCATTTAAAAATAATATGCACGATAAAAATACAACTCCTTCTCCATGTACCGGTAATGGGCTTTCTAATGAGGTTGTTCCACACGCTACAACTGCATTCTATACTTACAACAACTCACGTGTTGAGTTTTATGGGTGGAGGAAAGCGGTATTGACCCATTGCAACGCTTCGAAGAACAAAGCCATAGGTTCCAATTCTCAAGAGAACGAAATTTTTTTGTTTTGTCCACCAAATCAAGCTGCTTTGATGTCATGTGAAAGGGTTCTATACCTGGAGAAAGACCCTCTGTGGCAAGAAACAACACATCAAAAAAACATTTAGCGTTTACCCAGATTAGCTGTACTAGTCTCATTATTCATACAGCATGATCATTGCTCTAGACAGTAGATCATTTTTTCCATTCCATCCCAACCCTGAACTGTTTGACGTATTCGATCTTCCAGAAAAAATCACTTCTTGTATTTATCATCTTTTATATGCACACGCTTATCGAATTTATTGATAGCAACGCCACGCAAAATGTAACTAAGATTATAAACTTATTGTTTAACATCTTTCACAGAGAGTACTGCTTCGTCTAAAGCCGCAGATAGAGAAATGGCTATAGCCCTTGTTGCAAGACGTGATGCTCTGATGCAAAAACTCAAGGAGAAGACTGATGAACTGCGACAAATTTGCATTCAAGAAGCAGTAAGTTTTTCTTTTGGAAGAATGTATGAGAGTCGAGAACATGGACGCGTGCAGTATTGCTTATTAAAAGGTTTCTCTCTAGTTTTTATTTAGCTTGATTCCGTCTTTTAAGCATGTTCTTGCAATGCTTCTTTGTCTGAAGTAATCAGTAATAATGATAATGATGATAATAATAATTATTATTATAATAAAATAATGATAATGATAATAATAATAATGATGATAATAATAATAATAATTGCGGAATTATTTTGGAATTATAACTAACTATCCCTGTTTCTTTTTTGAGGTCTTTCTCTCACTTTTCATGATACTTTGTTTGTATCCCAGGAATTCATCGGGCAATATCCTCCAGAAACACCCTACTTGGTTGGTAAGCCTTTACCACCAATCCGTAGAAGAGTTGGCACTTCATTTGAGTTTTCTGACTTTGTTGTCAGTGGAGATCAGAATGAGGTACGTGGCTTGGCTTTGTTTTCCTTGCGTTCTTTTATCTTTTCTTTTATCTTGTCATTCCTTCCTTAGTTTTTTGGTCCGTTGCGTTCGTTCGTTCTTTCATTCTTTCTTTCATTCTTTCTTTCATTCATTCTTTCTAAGTTCTTTTATTCTTTCTTTTATTCTTTCTTTCATTCTTTCTTTCTTTCTTTCTTTTATATTTTCATTCATTCTTCCTTTCTTTCTTTCTTTTATTCATTCATTCATTCATTTTTTCTTTCTTTTATATTTTCATTCATTCTTTCTTTCTTTCTTTCTTTTATTCTTTCATTCATTCATTCATTCTTTCTTTCTTTCTTTTATATTTTCATTCATTCTTTCTTTCTTTCTTTCTTTCTTTTATTCTTTCATTTGTTTGTTCGTTCGTTCTTTTTTTTTCTTATCATTTTGTTCTTATCATTGCTTTCTTCAGTTCGGTTATTCTTTTTTTTTTCTTTCTTCTCTTTTCTCACTTTCTGATATTGCATTTAATGTTTGTATACAGCGTATCAACTGACCATTCCCCTTCATTTTTTGATAGACTGAGGATATCGAAAAACGCCAAATGGAAATGGAAATCCAAGCTAAAATAACCAGCGCAGATCGGGTAAGTACATGAACATGTACCATACTCAGTCACATTACATTCATCTTCATATTCCCGCCACTAATGCTATCAATCAACTCGTACACCTTATAACCTACTTTATATTAACCTCTCCACACCTCCAGAAACTATCAGAAGATCAAAATATCAGCAAAAATGTCAGGAAGTCAAGAAAACTTACCTATCAAAAATCTCTTAAAAAGGTTTGTTCGACTTTATTACTTTGCAGGCAGTTACAGTGCACTTTTACTTAGTGTGCATTGTTTTCAATTGAAGGCACATGGTGCAACTCAGGGTGCCACAATAAAATTGGTGCGCTTAAGAGGGGGAAAAAATCAAAAAAAATTACTAGCAACTTGTCGCGCAACATTGGTGCGTCGCAGGCTTTTTGAAGAAGATCAAAATATCAGCAGAGTGAATGACAACAAAAAACTTTGTTACATGACTTTGTTGTTGTACAAATAGAAGCTTCTTCTACTCTCTGCAACAATAAGAATTTGTCAACAACATTAGCCCTGCAACGCTGAAAGAACCAACAATTTTATAAAACAAGTTGTTGGAAGCAATCCTCGTCCGACGGATTAAAAAGTAACTATTGCAGTAGAACCTTTATTGAACGGTCAGTTTCAGAATCCCAATGAAGAGGGTTTTATAATAATTTATACCTGTATTAAACGACCAACCTCTATTTAACGGCCTGTTGTCAAACTCCCATAACTTTATACTCTGTTATTGCGCTTCATAATATTCTGCAAACTTGCTAGTTACAAGTTGTGATATGGTTTATCACTAACGCGAAAAATCAATTTCACAACAATCCGTTGAAATGTCCGAGTTTGCAGAATAATGAGAATCGCAGTCAATCCGATATCTTCCCCCTGATGTTGCACCGTGTGATCAGACCCTTTGCAACTCGTAGCATGAGCTATTTCGCGACATTTTTATCTTTCAACCTCTTTTGCATTAATATCCCGCTGCATTCGAGCCTAGAGGAATGTTATGCTTTGATTTGGCTCACAAATAACAAATAAGCTGGCTGGTTGACTCTGACCTTTGCAGAAACTATGGACCTTAGCCGGCTAATCCCGTTACGTTGCATTATTCTCAAGCTATCATAAGCATTTAACGCCTCAACGTTCTTCAGTGTTCGTGCACTCGGACAAACATCAAATCTTCTTATTCACGTAGTTTAATATTTATCCTTTCTATGTTTCACGCTTAGTTAGATTTATAGATTTTATTATTACGGTCAATGGTTAGAAAATCAAATATGTTTTTCGGACTGCTTGATCCAGATCATTTCCTTGTAGATTGCGCATAGTTTTCCCTACAACCAAGTCAAGCGCTCCCGATCATTTCTAGGATAGTCCTTCACTACACCACCCTATATTGTTGCACAACAATTGATCTGGATGTTTCTCTGGACTAGATCATGTTTCGTCGGACTAGTGTAAGACGCAGAGGCGGATCCAGGGATGGTCAGGGGGCTGACTGTTCACTCGTTCAGAACTGGAACTTTCACTTGGTTTCTTGAAGCTATCAAAAATTCGAAACACTATTTCCCACCTTTTATGGGTTTCTGGTACTGGCACCAGGCCGGTACAATATAAAAGTCAACCCCCCTAAAAATGCTGGAAAATAAGGGGCGGTGGTTTCTTCCCCAGAAAAGGGAATTTGAATTACGATCGGTCCCTAATTTCGACACGAAGTCCAGTCAGTATTGTCCTTTCCAGTTTGATGTTTTATTCTCCACCCTTAACTTTTTACCTGACTTAGCTTTCAAAGAAAATTTATTTAATGTTTGTGTCTTTTCTGTTTTTCTTAGCTTCGAGACATGGAGGAACAATTAATTAAGTTAAAACGAGAATATTTAGTAGTGGATGACGAAGACGACGAAGGTATGTCTTGCCCTAACATTTATATCAATACTCTTAAAACACCGCTCGGCTGATTACAGTCAGAACACTGCTAAATCAAAGATTGAACCCCAAAACAACCTCGGGGCATTGCGAACTCACAGATTGAACCCTGCGGAAACAGCCTCTGGGCTGATCACAGTCAGGAAATGGCTACCTCACAGATCGATTTGAAATTTAGTTGATTAAGTTTTTGAGGAAAACCAGGTGACCTGGAGGAAAACCCTCGAATCAAAGAGAAAAACTTATTATATTCAAAAATACACCGAAACTATGATTAAATAGTGCAAAACTTTTGAATAAAGTCATTCCTCACAATAATCATGGGTACCGAGTAGTTCTTCATGGTAATTTCTTATCTTTCTAGATGAAGATGCACCTGCTAACGTGAGCCAGTTTAATGGTGAGCCGTATTATCCACATCCGTTTTCATCACCAAGTTCCCCAGCACGAGCGCATACCGCCACTAACTTACGTAAACCAAGTTCAAGTTCTGATATCAGCCAGACTGACATCGATAGTGGTCTTGTTAATGGCGCCTTTCATGGTTCTTTTTCGCGGATTCGATGTCCGCCAAGCCCCTCGACCCGATCCTATCAAGGGTACTTCGATACTAGGATGCACCATAGCCCATCTTCGGAATGGAATCGGGGAGATTCGCGATCCCCTCGTGCGTTGAACGACAGTTCGCGTCATGGACCTGCTTTTCAATACTCCGATAGCGACACAAGAAGCGACTCTTCAACGAAGCCCTCGTCGATTAGTTCGAGTTATACAAACTCCGAGGAAATAGCGGATGAGTCGACGCGTGTTCAGGAAGTCGATCGCAGTCCACCGTATAGAATTATAGCATCATCCTGGGACAATCTGGACGCCGGGAGGTATTCGCGCTCTCCTAGTCCTCGTCTAACGATCAATCGATATGCCGCTCAGAGCACGGAGAGTGTTTCTAGCGATAGCGATCAGAGGTACTCACCGTACAGTCCCACGACAAAACCCAACCGGGCATTTTCGTTTGGTAGTGCCATGCTACGACCACCTCAGCGCTTCTCGCAACGAAACACGAAGTATCAGAATACTAGTGAATTAGCAATACTTAGCAATACTGGGAATGCGGGCAGCTATTCGCTAAGTCATAATTCTTCCATATCAAGATCAGGACCTAATCTTGCAGACAGAGCATACGGCTCAACTTCTTGTTTACTGCACAAAAACCAAAAGGCGGGGTCATCGTCAAATATTCATTCATCATATCTAAATAACAACATGGTGAATGGAAATCAGTCGTCATTGCCGTCGTTTTACGAAGAGGACTTACAGTTGGCGTGGGTTAATGACGACGATCAACAAGCAACTCTTGTATAGTGATGTTCCAATTGAAATATTATAGAATACTTCTTTTTACAGTTTTCCTTTCGGTGATCAAAAGTAATAATTCCACTCAAGTCGAGGCTGTGCAGCGCATGATTCTAGTTTTTCTATGCGCGGCTGCTCCAATCTCGACTTGGAACTATGTGAACGGAACTGAGAAAATGAGTCTCGCAGTTAGTGATGTTACTAAATGCTGTGTGAATAGACCCTTTTCCAAAATGGCGGTCAAGAATTCACATTAATAGAGTACAAACACTAAAAGTGTGCAACATAAATACCACTAAATACTGGTAAATTATGCTAAGTCTATTGTTTTCTATTGTTTAGTTAACACTATTTAGTAGTAAATAGTGCAAAGTATTGCACACATTTAGTGTTTGTACTCTATATATGAAACCTAATAAAAAATGAATACCAACACTAAAAAGAGCACCTTGAATTTAGTAACCCTGGAAAGTTTCATGACATTATTAGGTGTTATATCGGCCGAGAAACCTTTTTTGAAAATCGCCAGATGAACAAAGAAATGTGTGTTTTGGGTTATAACGTATATATATATATGCTGCTTTTTTTAGTACTGGTAATTATTTTTAATTTCATTCTATTAAAATTTTCGACTTTGGAAAAAGGTCTATTCTATCCTTTTCAATTTATGACGCAACCTTTCTTTTATACTCTGATGCCCAGCACATGAAGCCATGGGTCTCTCTCTCTCTCTCTCTCCATTTCTGTCCCGTTTTCTCGTATAGAATTAAAGACCCATTGCCACTTACCGTGATGCACCGCGGTAGTCAATGAATTTCGTGGTCCAC